>JAJIYU010014692.1:0-13084 GCA_030144865.1 Tinospora cordifolia
GTAGCCTGATTACCTGGATGACCTGCCCGCTGATGCTTTAAGTAGAAAAGCAGAACTTGCCGCACTATCAGTTGAAGCTTAGAAGAGTGTCACCAAGCTTCAGACCACCTTACATGACAGAATTCGAGAAGGCTTGTAGTCGAGAACCCTTAAGTGCAAACTCTGTGGCTATAAGTAGAAGAGGGTCAGACAAGAAGATTTAACGTCAGAGATGGGTTGTTCATCACAAAAAGAGGGGGGTCATCTCTGTGTACCCCGCACCAGAGGACTTCCCAGGGAGTTAATGCATGAATGTCATGACACTCAGGGGACAAGTCATCTAGGTGGTCAATGTACTTTGGCATTGTTAAAACGTGGATATTATTAGGCAAAGATGAAGGAAGATGTGGAAGCACATGTCAAGACTTGCTTGATTTGTCAGCAGAACAAGGTAGAACGAGCCAATCCGTTAGGGCTCCTAGAACCACTTCCAGTTCCTCAACGTCCGTGGGAGATGTAACCATGGACTTCATCAGTGCCTTGCCAAAAGTGGGGTAGTACGACTTGAATCTGCTGGTGGTGAACAGATCCTCAAAATATGCCGCCTTCATCCCGACTCCCCAACATTATTCGGCAGAAAAAAAGACATACCTTTTTTTGAGGCATGTGGTGAAATATTGGGGTGTTCCTCATACCGTCATCAGTGACAGGAATTCAAGGTTCACCGAGCAATTTTGAACAGAGCTCTTTCGACTGTTGGAATCTCATCTAAATTTTTCTACAAGTTGTCATCCACAGACAGACGGTCAGACTAAGAGATTTAATGGCATGTTAGAAAAATATCTGAGACACTTTGTTAGTGCCAACCAGAAGAATTGGGTGAATTTTAGATGTTGCCCAGTTTTGCTTCAACTTGTAGCGCAGCTCTTCGACCTCGAAGAGTCCTTTTGAGCTAGTATGGGCCAACAACTACTGACACCACACAGAGTTAATATCGGCTATACAGGGAGTAGTCCTAGAGCATATTAGTTTGCAAAGTAGTGGCAGAAGACTAGTGAGATTGCTCGAGCTTATCTGAAGACGGCTTCTAAAAGAATGAAGAAGTGGGCAAATCAGAGGAGAAAACCAGCTTCTTTCCAAGTGGGTGACCAAGTTGAAGTTTTAGCAAGATATTATGAGATTTTTCAGGATGGTCAACAAGAAGTTAGTCCGCAAGTATGAGGGGTCATTGACAATCGCTGAAAGAGTTGGTAAAGCTGCTTATTAGCTCAAATTGGCCGCCAATGGAGTTATTTTCACCCCATCTTCCATGCGAGCAACTTGAAGTCATTCTATGCTGATCATGAAGTCATTCAGGGCAATACTTCAAAACCTACAGCAAATGTCAAGCGAAGACCAAATCGGTAAGGAAAATACATTGTAGCTTATCGCAGAGTTGCAGGACCTTCACAGAAGCAGTTTTAATCAGAGTATTTACTCAAGTGGAATGGGCTAACAAAAGTCAAGGCCAATTGGGAGCCAGTCAGCGCATTGGAGCAGCATGAAGCAGAGATCCTCAAGTACCTTGCTAATCTGCCGACAGAAGTGTCATCGTTTTAAGTGAGGGAGTATGTGACGGTCATGTCTGGACATGAACCGTAACCATATTAGAGAGCCCGTGAAATTTGGTCGCGATCGGAGTTCGTTTCTCCCTCCAAATGGCCCAGTATCATTGACTTCACAATGATAGTCACCTAGTGTAGTGCATAATTGTCCCCTACATTCAAGTGTCCCTTTGTAAAGATATCACAATCGTCCCTTATTGATGGCGTGCTATTGCTAGCACGTGATCCACTTGCGGTACCTGCTCCCCTAGTGTGCGTGCGTGTTCATTCGTGTAATCAATAAAAATGTACAGCTGGTTTGGATATTTATAAAAGCTCATTTTATTACTGTTGCCTTAACTGTTGCCTTACTTGTATTACTATTTCTCTTTACTTGCAGATTGGCTGACCCTACTAATTGAGTAACTTAGTTAGGTGTCTCACGAGTGTCCCTTAACCAAAATACTTACCCCGTGACACATGGTAACAAGGTATAAAAAATGCAATACCATTACGCCAATGCAGCTAGAGGGTGATATGCAAGATCTCACTTTTGTCATTTGGTTTAGCGTATGAGAGGAACATAATAGTAGACTTTTCAATGATGTTTGCAAAGATGTAATTAGAATTTGGGAGAAGTCCAATATTCTCTTTTGTTCTTGGATCTCTACTACCAAACTAAATATGGGATACAGCTTCAGGGAGTGGCTTAGTAATAGACATAACATAATGCAAACTTCGTAACTCTGTAATTCTGTTCCGCTACTCAGGCAGCTTATCTGGCAGCTTTTATTTTATTAAAATAATTATCTAGTTTCCTTTCAAGAAAAAAATAAAGATGAGAACATGTTGCAATACACAACTGTGATTCAAAATGCTTCCATTGAGTTGGAAGGCCGCCATAATGGCTACACAGTTTCTAAATCGAGCTATACATAATAGATATCTCAAATCTAATCAATTCAATCAAAAAAGAAACACTAAAAGACAAATGTTACATATTGTAAAATTAAAGTTCAAGAATTGCTTTTAACGGCACCAACTGAACTTCATATAGTGCATCTTCAATTTACCAGTATCAAGGAATTCTTCCCTTCAACAGACAACGAAATTTGCGTACTATTCGTAGTTATGTCATTTGACATGTTGTATAGTTAATAAATAAAACAAAAACTGGAAGAAGCCTCGTGTGAAACTATATAGCTGTCTAAAGTTCCAACCATCTAATAACTTTCAATTATTTTATTAAATGAAAAAAAAAACACATCCAACACACTATAAAAATCACACAAAATAATACTAATAATAACCCTAAACAATATATAGAACAAAGCTCCACTCTCAACAGGATTTCCAAGCCTGACTAAGCCCAGGAATAGCAAAGTCCCTAACAGTAGATGCTGCAACTAGGAAACACACAAATACAGAGAAAAAAATAAAAACCAAAAATTAAAACTATTTTTTTAAGTCATGGTGGTATCCCAACCTTTGGCCCAACTAATCCACCATGGGGCTACCGCCGTCCGCCCCAAGACCAGGACCCAGGAGACAACAGGAGCGAATGGCGAGGGCAAGACTCAAACCCGTGACACCTTGGAAGCACGAACTCGACTCAACCACCACGCCATCGCCCCTAGGGGCACAAAAACCAAAAATTAAAAATATTTTTGATGTCCCCATCTTTGAGAATGAAGCATTTCAAGGATTGACATTAATCATGAAACCCATGCCAAACAAAGCCCTATTAAGATTAATAGCAGAAGCTACTAAAACTCAAACATGAGATTTGAAAGACACGGAATCAAGCCAATTGAGAAATACAACATTAAAAACAAAACCATAGATGGGAAAATGGATCTCTTGGAGAAACCTCTAAGAAACCCTTAATGTTGTTATAGCGCAGCTATGACTCAAAACGCTCCCATTAATTTGGAAGGCGATCTTAAGGGCCACGCAATTTTTCAACAGAGCTAACCATTATAAAACGTCAATCTAATCAACAATCAAAGCAAGAAAAAAGCAATCCGAAACTAATTTTACAAATCAAAAAAGTGAAGATCAAGATCTTATTTTAAAATATCACCTACCAACAAATCCACTTCACTACTTAAAAATCTTACATATAACATATAGTTAGTCTTTACTTCTCTAACAATAAAGAAATTATCTTTTCCACCCTCAATGGCAATTTTGACTTAGGCATAAAAAGTCATCTTAACTGCTTTTTATCAATTGAGAGTCAATTAATAAATAAAAGAAAATTAGCAAATTCGAGAACCTTGCTAAAATCTTGTCATATAACTACATAAATTGATCTTCAAACATTAAGAAACTTTGGAAAAAAAAAATATCTACAATTCAAACATTATCAATACATACCATGAGGCAATATAAAAACGAAATGATATTAGTTAAGAGACACAGAGAGATAATACTTAAAATCAATAATTAGAATCAACGCAAGTAACAAGTCAAGAATGAAAATGTCTCAAAAGACTAAATTCATGAAGGAGAAACTCCACCTTTCACACATTTAATTGATTCATTATTCTTGCCACAGTACAAATTGTATCCAAAACTTTGCTTCAAAACCAATCATAAGAAAAAAAGAAAAGCAAATGAGTGGAAAGCCAAGAATGAAAATGTGCCACAAAAGTAAACAAGGAACTTCGTCTTTCACAAATCTAATTGATTCATCATTCTTGCCACATTAGGAGAGGAAAAAAATTACAAAAAGTTTATAAAATCATATCAAAAAATAAAAGGCACACCTGCATTCAAGTTCTGCTCTCAAAAAAAAAAAGGTTTATGATTTCTAGTTCGGGGTTTTAGGTAACAACTAAGAATATAATCACAAAACAAGATGTAAAAATGCCTCAATCGTTTTCAATTCATGTGCAAGAAAGTCATCTGTTCATGCATCTAATTCATCAATCAATTCCAACACTTTCTCAACTCAATAATTGAAGATAAAAAGAATCAAAAACAAGAACCATTAAAAAAAAACTAATGTTCCCATCTTTCACAATGAACTATCTCAAGGATACACACCAATCATGAAAACCATGTCAAACAAAGCCCTTTAGAGATCAATAGAGGAATCTACTAAAACTCAAACATGAGGTTTGGAAAACAAGGACTCAAACAAATGGAGAGATGCGACATCAAATATAGGATCAAAGTTTGGAAAATGGGTTTCACGGAGAAACCTCCTTGAAACTCTAAATGTTGCAACAAAGTGGCTATGACTCAAAATGCTTCCATTGAGTTGGAAGGCCACCTTAAGGCTTACGCAGATCCTACATCAAGTTAAACATAGCAGAAGCTCAAATCAAACGAAGTCAATCAATAAAGAAACAATAAAACACAAATGGTACAGACTACAAAATTGAAGTTCAAGATCTGCTTTTAAAGGAGCCAACTGAACTTCATATAGTTAATCTTTAGTTTACCAGTGTCAAGGAATTGTTGCTTTAATCCATCAATTAAATTTGTTTACTATTCGTGGTTATGTCATTTGACTTGCTTTATAGCGATGGAGAGCCAGTTAATACATATACAAAAACTGGAAGATGCCTTGCTCTTTTATATAGCTATCTAAAGTTTCAACCATCGAATAACTTTCAATTCTTTTATTAAATAAAAAAAATCACATCCAACACGTTATAAACAGCGAACAAAATAATAGTAATAATAACCCTAAACAATTTAAAAAGCATGGTTCCACTCTAAACAATATTTGCATGCCTGACTAAGCCCAATAATAGCAAAAGTCCCCAATGACAAATGTCACAAATAAGAACCATACAAATATAGAGAAAAAAAAATCAAAACCACAAAATAAAATATCATCAATGTCCCCATCTTTGACAATGAGGCATTTCAAGGATTTACATTGATCATCAAACCCATGCCAAGCAAAGCCCTGTCACAGATTAATAGCCGAAGCTACCAAAATTGAAACATGAGATTTGAAAGGCACTGAATCAATACAATGGAGAAATGCAACATCAAAAACAAAGCCAAAGATGGGAAAATAGGTCTCTTGAAGAAACCTCTAAGAAACCCTAAATGTTGTTATAGCGTAGCTATGACTCAAAACGCTTCCATGAACTTGGAAGGCGATCTTAAGGGCCACGCAACTTCTAAACGAAAGTATTCATTAGAAAAACATCATTCTAATTGACAATCAAATTGAGAAAAAAGCAATCAAAAACAAATGTTACAAATAATAAAAGTGAAGATCGAGATCTTAATTTCAAGTTTCCTCGGGCTACAAATCAACTTCACCACTGAAAAATCTTGCATATTAAATATAGTTAGTCTTTACTGTTCCAGCAATAAAGAAGTTATCTTTTCCATGTCGATGGCAATTTTGAGTAAGGCATGAAATGTCATCTTAACTGTTTTTTTTATAATTGAGAGCCAATTAACAAATAAAAGAAAAATAGCAAATTAGAGAACTCTTGTTAAAATCATAACGTATATCTTCGTAAATTGATCTTCAAACATTTAAAAACATTGGCAAGAAAAACCATCTACAATTCAAACACTATCAATACATACCATTAGGCATTCAAAAACCGAATTATAGTACTTAAGAGACAAAGAGAGACAGAGATAGAAAGTATTTAAAATCAATAATTAGAATCAATGCAAGTGATAAGTCAAGAATGAAAATATGTCTCAAAAGTTTAAGTTCATGAAGAAGAAACGCAACCTTTCACACATTTACTTGTTTCATCATTCTTGCCACACTAGAAATTGTTTCCAAGAGGGAGAGAAGAGGGGAATTGGGAATTGTATCCAATACTATCCTTGAAACACAATATAAAATTCAGTGGCAAGTCAAGAGTGAAAATATGCCTCAAAAGTTAAGTTCATAAAGAAGGAACTCCAACTTTCACACATCTAATTGATTCATCATTCTTGCCACACTAGAAATTGTATCCAAAACTGTATTAAAAACCAATCATTAGGAAAAAGAAAAGCAAAATGAGTGGAAAGTCATGAGCAAAAATACCTCAAACATAAAGAAGGATTTTTGTGTTTCAAACATCTAACTGATTCATCATTGTTGCCACATTAGGAAAAAGAATTAAAAAAAACCCAAAAGTTGATAAAATTATATCCAAGAAGACAACGCACGCATACATTCAAGTTTGGTTCCAAAGAAAAAGGCTCATGATTTCAAGTTCAGGGTGGTGTTAGTGCACAGCTAAAAGAATAATCAAAAAAAAAGAAGATGTAAAAATACCTCAATTAATTTCAATTCATGCGCAAGACATTCATCTGTTCATGCATCTAATCAGGCCCAACATTTTCCCAACTCACTAAACAAACATAAAAAATTAATAATAAAATCCGAGAACCATAAAAACCTAATAATAATATCCCCAAGCAACAAATCCACTTCACTAAAAAATCTTACATATAACATATAGTTAGTCTTTACTTTTCTAGCAATAAAGAAATTATCTTTTCCAACCTCAATGGCAATTTTCAATAAGGCATGAAATGTCATCTTAACTGTTTTTTTATCAAATGAGAGACAATTAACAAATAAAAGAAAAGTACAAAATTAGAGAACCCTTGGTAAGAGATAACACTTAAAGTCAATAATACTTATATTAGTTAAGAGATAGAAAGAGACAAAGAGAGACACAAAGATAACATTTAAAGTCAATAATTAGGACCAACACAAGTGGCAGCATCAAATATAAGATCAAACATGGGAAAATGCATTTCGTGGAGAAACCTCCATGAAACTCTAAATTTTGCTATAGCACAGCTACGACGCAAAACGTTTCCATGGACTTGGAAGGCAACCTTAAGGGATACAAAAGTCCTAAATCAAGCTAAACATAACATAAATCCCACATCTAATCAATTCAATCAATGAAACAATAAAAGACAAATGTTACAAATGTCAAAATTGAAGTCCAAGATCTGCTTTTAAAGGCATCAACTGAACTTCATATATTTCATGTTTAGTTTCCCAGTGACAAGGATTTCTTCCTTTCAGCCACCAATGAATGTCATTTGAATTACTCTACAGTGATGGAGAGCCGGTTAATAAATAAAACAAAAACAGGAAGTAGACTTGTGCAACCCATATGACCTATATACCTATCAAAAGGTTCAATCATATAATAATTTTTTATTTTATTGAATAAAGAAATCAGAGCCAACACACTATAAAAATTGAACAAAAGAATAGTAATAAGAACCCTAAACAATTTAAAGAAGAACAAAGCTGCAAACAAATAAACCGTCGGAAGAGAGAAGATGGGAAGAGGAAAACAGTTATAGTGACGAAAAGAGAAAATTTTCCATATAGGTGTACCACCTTGATTTTCAAAAAAATCATTTTCTATTGAATAATGTTCAATAAGTAAAGCAACCATAGCTTGAAGCTATGTTTTATAAGTAAAACAATGCACAACATTAAATTTGACTTTGCATTAATTAGAATTTTCATGTGAAACAACCATAGCTTGAAGCTAGGTTTCATTTATCACTTCAGTCACCAATTTGCATGGCCATGGGGCTTGAGATGTAAAATCACATTTCTTTCATTGAAGAAAACAAGAAGCCAGAGTCATTGGTGAACAAAATTCATCAATTTTATGGGGCCCTATGCACCATTACGCGTGCAGTTATAATTCTTTTCACAAACAATTCACTGTTTCATCAAAAAACTTGATACAAAAGACAATTAATAATTAAGAGAGAAGCATTATTAGGGAAAAAAAAAAGAATTAATATTTATCATTCATAGAGGATAGGATAGTGGACATAGATAGAGAGAGAGAAGTCAGATGGATTGGCTATTAAGTTCAATGACTGAAGATACAAGATGGCTATGGTGTATGACAAAATAAGAAGGAAGACTCCAAAACTTTTGTTTCCAAGAACCAACAAACACATTCACAAAAGAATGTCACGTTACTTTTACATGGCCTGCCCACACCAAAAAAAGAAAAAAAGAAAATCTTCTTTCACAAAAACTTATACAATGTTTACAGTGACGTGCTTAACTTTCCCCGTCATCCATAGACTGGTGTTATTTGTGGCTTATCAGTGTCTATTGCATGACCTCCCTTAAGCTGGCTTTAAAATAAAATGCTCAAAGCCAGCCCAGCATATTTAATATTAGAAATAAGCAGCCTATACATACCTTTACTGACTTTGGCTTGTTAACTCGAACATGAGAGACATAACATTCAATAAAAACTTTAAAACCTATCTCCATCTCAGCATCAGAAGATTCCTTAGTATTATGCCAAATGATCTTTGATTGCTGACAACAGGGAAGAAAGTCTTGATACAAGTCAACAGATACAACTACAGCAAGTAGCTGGTCTAGAGAGTACCTATTTATCAAAACTTTTCATTATCTTCACGAAGCAATGAAAAAGGTAACTCATGACTTATAAAATTATGTAAACAGCTATCTAGATTCAAAAGCATTCAACTTCTGCTTTGCTTGCTAAATGACAAGCAATTCTAGGTCTCAACAAATTGCCAAGAAATATGCACGGTAAACAATTTCACAATTTCTTCAAGAAAAATGCCAAACTATCAAAGATACTCCAATCTATGTTTTGCAAACCATATAGAAGGTAGAGTTTCTAAACCTCATAGTCTCTAGAAAGCAGGGGAGGAATAAAAAACAGATGTTGTGAAATTTGATCTGCATAAGTGATTCATTTGATTGCAAGCATTTTGCCAAGGTAACAGATTGAAAAGCAAGAATCTTGACATTGTTGTTCCTAGCAAAAGATATTATTCAATGTGCTCAAGAAATGATGAAAAGACTATATGATGCAAGGCATATAAATAGAGAATTCAAGGTGCATGACTTGGTTACTTAAAATTGCAGCCTTATCAATAATTAATTTTGGCAAACAAAAAGAGTACAAATTTATAAACCAAGTATTGCAGACCATTTGAAGTCATAAATTGAGTGGGTAAGGTAGCACATGAGTTACAATTTCTACCTACAAGTTGTGAATCCTTCTCTTCCCCACATGAATAACAAAGATGAACTATCCAATCCCAAAAGCAGTTCAACGGCCCACACTTGACGGCAAAGGCTCTCTTTAAAGAAAGCAGAGTTATTGCCACCAATTTCTAAACATGGGGCCTATGTTGAAGAGTAGCAAGACCACTTTCCTCATTATTTAGTTGAATAAGTCCAAGCTAGGCCACGTATCTAGACACGTTGCTACAGCTTGTATTATAGTTATATTTGACTTAGTCAATTAGCTGTTAGGATATCAGATCTAGTTGATTCCAAAAAAAAAAATAGCTAAACGTGTAGAAATTTTATTTAAAAATTGATCAAATGAATGAAAGAGAGCAGGCTGACTTTTCTTAATCTTTGATATTCTTATTATTGGAAGAGCTGGTCCATTGAAGTACAGGCAAAGAACTCTTTTTAGCTTATTCTCTTCTTATGTTGATATGCAAAAGTTAGTCATACTTAACAAAGGTCATATGCTCAAAACACAGACAAATCATAGAAAACATAACCAAGAACCAACTTTTCAATGGTATCTAGGCCTCTCAGATATTGTTCAATGATAGTATTATAATTTGCATTCATAAGAACAAAATTGGTAATAAGTCTTAGCACTAGCAAGTCATATATTTTCACTCATCAAACAATATTATTCGACTGCGCATCTTAAGAGATACGAGATGGTTATAAAAAAGTATCAACAGAAGAATTAGAACCAAGAGATCTTCGTAACTATGCAACACGAGAAGAAAACATTAAATTACCAAGAAAAACTTGACATAACCATTGACTCCTTCCTAAGATTGAATATAGTATCAAAGCGAAAGTTCCATGTAAACATACCCAATAACACGCCTCTACTCAAAGTTCTTACGCAGAACACCATCCGTAACCCCATTTACAAAACCAAGAAAATTTCTTTGTTGCACAATACAGTGAAATGTATTCAACCCAAACCTCAAATCCTTTGCACCATCTACCAAGTCATTGACACAACGAGGTGCAACTGTACTTAACCAACGAACGTGAAAATCTCTCTCTACTCTATCCTTAGAAGAACACCTCATCAACAATCTCACACCACGATTCCTCCCCGAAACCAACCTCTTCGTCGTCTTAGATGCCAAGAGCGGCGGCGGCATTCTCAAAATCTCGCAGGTTCTAACAAACTCTGTTGATAATGCTCAACGAAAAGCCCTAGCACCTTAAAACTTATATCGGCGGATAAAAGGACCAATGTAGCCCTCTTTTTATAAGTTGCCCTCTTTTCATTTCGGAGTGAGGCTAAATTCACCCATTATCAGTGGTTGTAGAAGCCCTACCCAATTCACTTCAGATAAATTTAAAAGTCTTATATACTTATCCCATTTAAATAAAACAAAAATTTTAACTACCCTTACGTTATGTACTAACCCATCAAATATAGTGTTTATTATTGTTGTATCATCACATCATTGTGCGGCTATTTTCTTACCCAAAACCTATTTGCGGTGCTTCATTTTTCAAGTTTCCAACCATATTTCGTGTCATCGTCGTACGATTGCCTTGCCTCGTTATTCAATTGTCACATTGAAAAGAAGCTCAGGTAAGAAATAGATTTTATTTGTATTTTAAAGTAATTTAATCCCATTTTTAATGATCCAATCTTTAATTTTTCTTTTTTATGTATTTTTAACTACTAAATGAGTATCCTATTGATATACTAGCCCTATGAGATCGAGACGCTTTCAAGAGTCTTGGTCACACAAAGTTCCATTTTTTCCTTTTTGTTATTTTTTAACATTTTTTTCATTAAAATATAATAATTAATTAAATACTAGTTCTATTTTACGCAAAAATGACACAAGATAAAGCACAATTGACACTTTGGTGTAGTTGCTCGTGGTGCCCATGCTCATCGTTGTCATCCCTACCTCTTCTCCTTCATTGTTCACCCTTGTTGCAAATTTCATCGCTCAAAATACATTGATGCATGCATCGCTTCCATAATCTACTCCACCGCAGCAGTGACTAGAAGGGTTGATTCCATCGCCGAAAATCAGGGTTTCGACTCTTGGAGCCCCATTGCCTGGCAAGGCATGTAAGTCACAGATCTCATCCTCTAAAATATTGAGATATGAAAAGGATCGGGGCGAGGAAGATGTTGACAGAGAAAGCAATTGTCAGAGAATCAACAAGCTTGTTCTCGCCATGAATGTCAAGATTGAGAGTGTCATGACCCTTTTTTAGGTGACGTCATGACTAGCACAAAATTCTCAAACGTTGTAGAGTACTGACATGTTAAAAACCTTGTAAACATTCCTGACAAAGTCACTAATTTCTTAAAAAATTTGACAGAGTCACCTCTAAAAATATAACATATCGTCAAATTCAAATTACTTGATAGATCACAATCAAAATAAAAAAATCATATACTTCTTCATCAAATTAACCACACATCGACACAATTCATAACTTGTTCTCACAATACATTCAGATGCTAACAAGTTTATACATATCTCCAAATACATTAATCCATCTAATTATTAGAATTACAACACACAATCAACTCCAAAAAAAATAATAATAATATTACAACATCTTCTCTTTTTCTTTTCTATCAAAACTTGGAGAAAAAATGATTGAGAATAGAGTGTACAAACAACAAGCTTAGTGAATAATCTAACTTTTGGTATTATTATAATATCCCATAATTTTGTACGAGATTTGATAAATAAAATTAAATTGACTCGGAGAAATTTATAATATTTTTGTACATAAACTACATACGTACATAAAATAAAGTAGGTGAAATAAAATTAATTAAGAAATTATATAGAAATTATGATGCAACATTAAAGTACCCACAAATACTTAATAGAAAAAATATAATTATGTGTTAAATATATATATAGAAATATATATGTGTGAAAATTTTTTAAATATGTGTACGTGTTAAATATATGCATTTAATAATGTGTAAAAACATATATGTCAATTGTTTTAAATCTTTAGATACCAAATTTGTTGTTTAATGTATAGTTTTGTGTTAAATATGTGTATTTAATAAAGTGTAAATATATATATATATATATATGTGTGTGTGTGTGTGTGTGTGTGTAAAAACATATAGGTAAATTGTTTTACATTTTTAGGTACCAAATTTGCAGTTTAATGTATAGTCATGTGTGCGTGTATATATACATATTTTTTTAATAAATAAAAAGGCAAAAAAAAATCCTAAAACCCTAGTTTTTTAAACCCTAAGCGTGGAGGCACAAAACTTGAGAAATAAGAAAAATTTTCTATCCGAAAATGTCAAAAAAATTATAAAAATGACCCTCGATGATTCTATATAAACCCCTTTCTCCCTTTTATTTCATTCATCCCAGAGCAATAACTAATAAAATCTCTCTTGCTCTCCCTTTGCATCCTTCTTAACACCTAGTATTTTTATTCTTTTTAATGTTATTTTAAATAGTTAGCGGAGTCGTAGTAACGGAGTGTTGTACAAGTT
>JAJIYU010014693.1:0-13085 GCA_030144865.1 Tinospora cordifolia
CAATTTTAAATTAATTAAAATTATTTGCAATCGCCTTATCATTTTGCATTCCTAACCCACATGGATTGTTCCAATGCCCCCCCCCGCCCGCCACCCCCCCCCCCCCCCCCCTCCCATCCCAAAAAAAAAGAGATTGTGTGTAAAAGAATCTTATGTATAAAAATGTGAGGGTTACACCTTTATCAAATTTTAGACCTTGAAAGTGATCTCATTTATCGTAAAAGAGTTTCTAAATTCGTATTAATGCAAATTTTAGAACCTATTCACATATGATTTATAATAACACCAATTATTTTATTACTTGACATGCTTTTTTGCAGTGTGATTAATCTTGTTTTTTAGAATGCAGCTAAAAGGCCCCATTAGTGTTATAAGTGAATCCCAATTGCCCATTTTTTCAAAATATTTTCTGAACTACCTCCACCTTTATCCCAAATCCCAAAACCCTTTCCTCTTCTTCTCTTCTCTCTCTTCTTTTTCAATTCCTTCATCTTCTTGATTTAAAGAAAATAAAAAAAATTTGGGTTTTGTGATTTCAACACCTAGAAAACTCAAATGTTGCGGTCATGACACCCAAAAACATAGGCGTTGCAATTGCAACATCCATAAACTTGGGTTTTATGATTGCAACACCCAATTATTTATTTATTTATTTTTAAATGCAGAAGAAGAAGGGGTTTTGGAGGTTGGGGTAAGGTTGAAAGGTAATTAGGAAATTCTGAAAACACGGTCCATTATAACATTAATGAGGCCTATTTAGTTGCTCTCTCTCTCTCTCTCTCTCTCTCTCTCTCAATTCTACAGAGCATAGATTGTAGGTGTTTGAAAGTTGAGTTCATGTCACAGTGTTTTTATTCTTCTCTTTCTTTGACATTTGGACATGTTTCGGTTTCATGTATAGGATGATATCTGGTGTATTGGTTGGCAAAACACTGGTACGCAGTCCAAGGATGGCAAGGACACAATTTTGTTGGGAGGTATGAATATATGTGACAACAATAGAAGGTTAAAGTTGTGGTTCATTAAGGAAGCACAACACAATGTTATTTATTTTTGAAAGCGAATATAGATATATTTATATTGATGTTAAAGTTACGAGAAATGAGTTATCCCCAAAGAGATTACAGTACTTGCAAAATATTGGACTAATTGATGAGCCAATCACCAAACTATAGCCTAATGCTAATTTGGAAGCCAAGATCAAAATCGTGAACAAAATGATCCATGTTACCATTACAATTTTTAAACAACCTTTTGTTTTGTTCTTTCCAGACAACATACCATACGACAAATTGCATATATTTCCAATACTGTTTCAAAGGAGAATATAAAAAGATTAGGAGGGGCATTAAACAAATCATCAGCTATTGGTTCCATTTGATCATTGCATAGACTGCCAACATTGCCACGGACCCAAGAAAACCTCACACTTGCCAAACACATGTTGAATGTCCTCATTTGTCCGCTTGCATAGACAACACCAGGAAGGGGATAACATAATATTAGGAAAGTTTTTTTGCAACAAATCATATTTGAACTTTTCTAGACTTATCAACCAACCCAATATTCTGGCTTTATTTGGAACCTTAGTAGACCAAATAAATGGGGGGATAGGGGGAGAAGGGAGAATGATGTTGGCTAGACAATCTTTGTCTCTCTAAAGATGGATTTGATCAAGCTGTTGTAATAGTAGTATAGCCTCTTGCATGTTATTTTCTATTAAGTTCCTCTGTTACTTTAAGTCTCAACCATGTTGCAACTCTTCTTCTAAACTCTTCTGGACTAAAAAACTGGAAATGGGTGCACTATGAATAGAAGAAAAGCAATACAACCCAGGGAATTGCCTAATGATGGTGGTCCATCCTAATTGTTTTCCTAGAACCTGATACTATTACCATATTGTTGAGCTTCCACCATTTGATTCAAGAATTTGGGGTAAATGGAATGAATGAATTTCATGGGATTCAACATGTGGCTTTTGGGCATAGTGAAGCATCCTTGCCAGTAGGTTGTAGTGGATACTGGTAATGATTCTTGGCCATAGTGCACTGTTTGAATGATGGAACCACCAAAGCTGTTTACCAGTGAGAATTTTATTTCTGAGTAGGTTACCCACCCCGAGACCACTATGTTTTGCATCCAAGCACACCTGAGACCATTTTACATGATGGCTGTTATTCTCTCTATCCTCATTTTTGCATAAGAACTTCCTCATCAGTCTTTCGATTACAGTAGCAACCTTTGAAGACGTCTTGAAAGTGGACATAAAGCAGGTAGGAATAGCTTCTAGAACTGATTTGAGTGGAAGTTTTCTCTGTTCTCGAGACAAATTGTTATGTTTCCATCTTTCAACCTTGTATGTATAATTTGTTGCACTGGATGCTAGAGTAACTTGATTGGATTTCCACCTAAAGGTATGCTTGGGTATTTAAGTTCCTGAACTCTGTTGCCGCCCTCATGGAAGTTGTGGTTGAATGGACTGCAATAGACAGAATATTCATTCCTACTTAAATGACTTTTTGAGAAATTGATCGTAAGTCATGATAGGGAAAAAATGCTCTTTAGAATGTCACAGCTAAGAGAATCTTTGTTTAGAAAGAATAGATAGTCATTTGCATATTAAACATAAGTGATATGAATATTATCCCTATCCACCCTGAACCTTTGTAATAGACCTTTCTTTGTAGCTTTTGTGACCAGACCAATAGACCATTCAAGGTGTCAATAAGTGTATATAGAAAGGGGAGAAGGAATCTCCTTGTTGAAGGCCCTTGCTATCATTAATCTTACCCCATGGACTGCCAATCACTATGCTTCCTGGTGCGCAAGTGAAAAGTGGGGATGTGTAATGGAAGGATTTCTCATCACTGGAGTATCACGTGTATTCCTTGTTGATTATTAAGCCTTTCCAATTACATATAGAGTGATTGAGGCATAGGGAGTAGTATATCCCATGATGGATCGAGTAGCAGGATCTCCGACATCAATAGTGGGGAAGCTTGGCTATAGTAGCTGCAGTTGAGGTTGTAAATGCGGAACCAACAATATTCGTTCCAGTATGAGTAATGGTAACAACAACCCAAGCAATCTAATCTTTGCCTCACTCTCTCCTCCATCAAACCATTGATGTTATTTTGATTGTGAATAAATCTGTGGAGGATTACAAAGTATCTGAGAAAGAAGGATTTTCACTCCAAGTAGACTTTACAAAACCTTATGATTTAGTTGGTTGAGGGCTCTTTGGACTTTGTTATGAGGAAAAAAAAGGGTTCAACAATAGAAGATTGGCCAATGATAGAAATCCTTTTTTTATTACACCACCTACTGCCGAATCCCTTTTTTCTTCATAACGAGGTCCAAAAAGCTCCAATGAACTGAATCATAACCTTTTACAAAGTCTACTTTAAGAAATAATCCTCCCTTCTTAGATAATTTGTAATCCTCGACTGTCTCATGTGCAATCAAAATAGCATCAATGAGCTGGTTCTTCACAAAGGCTACTTGTAAGTCGGCCACCGTGAGATGAATAAGCTCCCTAGTTCTGTTGGCTAGTGTCTTTACAATGACTTTGTATAGGCTAGTAATGAGACTTATTGGTCAGAAGTTATCTACTTTGATTGAGTTGGTTTTCTTAGGGATGAAACTTATATATGTCTCATTTATAGCTCTTTTGATGATGCAGTCGTACTAGTATTCCGGAAATACATTGAGGAGGTCATCCTTAATTGTCTCTTGATTTTTATTTGATAAAAAAGCATTTTGAATCCATCAGGTTAAGGATCTTTCTCCCCATCACTGTTGTAGACAGTGACCTCAATTTCCTCCATCTCAAATGGCTATTCCACCCAAATCCGAAGATTATCTAAGATACAACACCAACCAATACTCTCAATACCCCATAAACTATGACGTTTCAGAGAATAAACTTGATAAGTGATCCAAGATAGTATATTCCAAATTCAATATGCATCCTATCCCATGGTCAACTATTTGAACTTTGGATATAAAGCTTGTTTACTGTTGAATTGAGAGTATTTTATGAAGGCATTTGGAGCTAACTTCTCCTTCAACTGCCTATTTTATTTTAGCTTTTTGTCTGCCTTCGATCTCAATTCTGCAATCAAAATTTGGAATCTTTTTCTAAAGTTATCTTCATTTCGGAGCCTAGATGCCATTTGTTTGTCCATACAACCAAGTTCTGACATCAAGTTAGTTTTAAGCAAACCATGAAGCTTTTGTTCCTCTCTTTAGCTTAAGCTTCATCTCCTTTAGCTTGAGCATGGATCTAAAACCTGCGCACCCTATTGACTGTGCCTGTGATGATGTCCACGACTGAAAGGGTGAGGGTTCCTAGGAGTCAGAGTTCGTATCCAAAACAATTGGCGCATTGTGCTGGATGAATCTTTGTAATGCCAACTATTTTACGACATGAAATGCCTCTTATCAGCTATGACTAATAGAAATATGTTGAGTTTGGACATAGCTGGGGGTGATACCATTGGATCAAGTGAACGAAAGATTGAGAAGATCAATCATTCAATATGCCTTACTTGCATTTCATTAATCAAGTCATCAAATCTAATCATGGATGTGGAGAATAGATATGAATTTGGAGAAAGATTGGCTTCAACTTTTCCACCAACTTTGTTATAATATTAAAATCTCTTCCCAAACACCATGACCCAGAAAGAGAGGTTGACATTGCTGCTAGTTTAGCCTAGAACTTGAGTCGCTTTGAGCTGGTACATGGATCATACATTAAGGTGAACCGCCAATTATCTGTCTTTACAGCTATGATCTTAATAGAGATAAAAAAAATGTGGCAGTAAAATGCTCAGTGACCTCTACCATCTTCCTGTAGAATTCCCTTTGGATGATGCATTTGTTGGAAGAAGCAACCAATTTAAGAATTTGAACCTCCATAAGTTCTTGAGCAAATCCACTAAAACTGTCTCTTTTTTAATATCTTGCAATGTCACTTTGTTAGGTCTTGCTGAGCATATTCTTTTCTTGATACAACACATCTTATCTTTGGCGCCACAACCCCTCAGGTTCTAACATGGTACCTTCATTATTAAAGTTTTTCGTCCCCAACCCCACATTGTGCTTCTCAGTGTTGTTCAAACCTCATATCAAACAAGCTAACATTAATTGATTTAAGGAGGGTCCGCACTCAGCCAACTTCATCCTTTTTTGGTTTCACTATTGGTCTATGGTCTGCCAACAGGTGCTTCATCTTTTTGGTCCGGTTGGACTTGCTCGGATTACTCGTGGATGTTAGTTCCAGATCAGGTGTGGAGCTGGTGTTGGGGAATACCAATAGATTCCTATGGTTAATAAGGAGAGTGAGAAGAGTTAGATGGAATAAAAAATTATAGAATTTAACTTCTCAAAATGAGGAGTGGTGATTTCCTCCTCACCATCGTCTCCATCAGCTATGTTTGTTTTCTTGTTAACCTTGAAGGAATTAACAGAAACATCATCAACAACAACAAAATAGGTACGATATAATTATGGATTTATTCCTTGATATGATAGATTGGAGGAAGTAGATTCTATGTGGCCAACCCTTACAGTTGAGAAAATCAAATGCAAATTCGCTGGACTTCTAAATTTTTGTTTGCTTTTTTTTTTCAATTTTAATCAATTCTTTTTTTTTCTTTTGACTATTTGAGCGGCAAATTACATATGAAATGTAAACAAATTAGTAAAAAAAAAAAATCCTATCACAATTTGGTAGAAAATGAAATAAGTTATAAATCCCCTTGAATTTGTTTGCTTATCAATTGTAAAGGACAAAAACAAAATGTTAAGAGATGTTCCTTAAGATTAACTTTGTGAGGTTGTAGCATAATCTTATCTCATAACTCTAGAATCCAAAGAATTACCTGAGGAGAAAGGTAAACAAAGTTTATGGTACTCTTTTCTTTATTTCTTTATTTAAAGAAACGCAATATTTTATTAGAAGACAGAAAATAAAACACACAACTGAATGGGAATGCCCAACAAAAACAAGTTTGACTCACTCCTACCCCAACCGAGGATACAAAACGTTACCCCACCCTCTAAGTCAATCCGACATGGAATACCCCAAAGAGAGAGTACAATTGCTAATTGAGAAAGATGCAAGGGACTGCGATTCTTCCCATATTTCCCTTGGAAGGATGACTTTGTCTTCGAAAAGCCTTGTATTCCTTGCCTTCCACACACACCACAACACTGCCAAACTGGCTACAGCCTATTTGCTGAATTGGACTTCAATGAATCAATCTTAATTTTAAAGGACCAACTTAGGGCCAAAGTCAATGAGGAGATCATCAATAACAATGACATAACCCCTTTGTAAATTGTTGGTGCATTCAGTGATGAGAACACTGATTGAAAAAGAAAACTTGCCACTTTATTTTGTCCTAAGTTTTGATGAAATTTATATGTACATATATATTTCTATATTTTTTGTATCTACATATATGTTACATTCTCCTTGCTTAGACAAATTTACATCAAATGCGAGATGGCAAGAATTCAATGATGTTTAAGAGATAAAGAGCTTTAATATGCAGAAGGATATTTAAGTTTTTCTTTTGTTTCCAATCATATGATGTTGGAAGTGTTCTGTAAGTGCGTGTAACCAATAGTCATCTAAATGGAAAGCAACAATTGCAGACAAACTCTTATAAGATTAGGGAATCAGGGAACCATAACCATGACATAAGACTGAAACACTAACTTAACATCTTAACCAAGGCTATCTATTTCCCTATGTTCAATTAGCCTAATTATCCTTACTATGTTTAAACATCATTAGTTCATTTTAGGAGAGATTATTATGGATAAATGCAGAAACAGTCGTAACACATGACATCCTTGGTGATGGCCCCTCCTCCCAACCACCTTGCTAGTACCATGATATATATTGGCTATCATGTGAAAATTACCTGTATAAGTTATCAAACTATAATTTGTGAGCGCTCGATGAATGCTAAAATTACAATTTTGCTAAACAAAAGGATGAAATTGAAAGTTTTTTCATACGTTTAGCCTTCTATTGAGTCTTACTTTTTTCTTTTTTTCCCCCTTGCAGACTTGGTATTATCAAATAAGCTAGTCTTCTACGATCTTGAAAATCAAGTCATTGGATGGACGGAGTACAACTGTGAGTAAACATTTTCTAATTATGAATGCTGCAGCTCCTTTGTATTATGTGGGAGATTTATTTATTGTAAATAATGTGCTCAATTGCTGAAACGCTAAAACATGGTATCCTTCCTACTTTTTTTTTCAGGTTCTTCAAGCATTAAACTACAAGATGAACAGTCTGGAATTGTTTATCAAGTAGGTTCTCATGATCTATCTTTTGCTCATAGATCAAGTGTTGGAGAGTTTATGTTGTTGTCAATACTAATGACCATTTTGCACTTATCTATTTAGTGGTAGTTGGAAGTTAAAACTAAAGGGTAGTACAATTTCCCATTTTATATTGTTGTAAATTACTAATTATAGTTATAATGAAAATATGCTATAAAATTTCTATGCTTCAATTCTTTGTTCTTTTTGCATTCCAAATCATAGATCATGGAATTAGTTAGTCTTCTACTTTTGAGCAACGTTGAGCATTCTCTCTCTCTCTCTCTCTCTCTCTCTCTCTCTCTTCTCTTTTTCTTATCAAGACAAAACTGGCGCTTCGCTACGTCTCTTTTCAGGTGAGGGTGTAGGTTTTATGATTCCCAACTTTAGCTGGAAACTGCACTTTGTAACCTATGATAGTGCAATAATGCAATATTAATCTATTTTATTAATCTAGTGGATAATGATGCAAGCAACTGTGTAAGAATGTAACTAGGGGAAATGTTATAAATTTGTAATCTATACAATAAATAATAAACTTGGTGAGTCTCATGGTAAAACTACAAGAATTGGATTGCGTTTTTAGAACTGTGTTGTACTAAAAGTGATGAAAATAGAAAATGAGGAAAAGATAGAATGTGAGTGAACTGACCATGCTTGAATAGAGGTATAATAAAGTAGGCTATCTTTCTTGTGGGCATAGGTCCCTGTAGTTTGTGTGGGCTGAGTTCCATTAGTTATCGTTGGGCCCTTATGCCCTCGTTGTTGGTGCAGTATTGATCATCTTTGTCTTTGTGGCTAGACATCCATAGGTGCCTTAATATGGTCTTGACCATTTTTTTTTTTTTTTGAATCAGAAACTCATATATATTAATTATAAAAGATAATTACAAAATGCCGGATGAGGTATCTGGACTTTACAGATCAATACAACATTCAATAGATTGTAAAATATTTCTCCCTTTACATAACCAATCCCCAAATGAGTACCTTATGCCTAATTTAGTATGACAAATCCATGTAGCAAAAAGGCTGTTTGATCGTTCCCATAGCATCCTTGCCGTCTTCCTTTTATTAGAGAAAATCATAGAGCTCCTCTCCTCCAACATAGCATACCAAACAGCAGCCAAGATGACTTTCCAGTATGGCTTGAGTTTTGGAGAGATATTAGCATCCGGTATATGAAAAAGATTATCAGCTACAGGGGAAACAAAACTAGTATTGATTTGATTCCATTCTCTCCATAAGAACTTCACCAAATCACACTCAACTAGCAGATGACTAGTTGTTTCTCCTTTATTCCTGGACATAAGACATATAGAGGGGTTAAGATTGTGGTTGAGAAGCCTTTTCTGTATGTTTTTTGCTGTTTGTAATTTATTGAGGCTAACAATCCACATGAGAATCGTAGCTTTTGATGGTATCTTCATACTCCAAATGACATCTACTGGGATATCCATCTGCTCTCTTGACTGGCTTGCTAGGCCTTTGATAAAAGACTGCACAGTGAATTTTCTGCTACTGTCCTTATTCCAGGTTGGTCTATCTTCATCATTTGTTTCATTTAAATGGAAGTTATGTAAAGTATTCAACAACCCTCCCAACTCTTCCACATACTCCTCTCCAATGTTGCTGATAATATGTAAATTCCACCCCCATTGGGGTCTACCTTCCACAATATTATGGCTGCGGAATTCAAAAACTGCCGCGTCCATTTTTTGGGAAAGTCTGTAGATATTAGGGAATCTGTCTTTTAGTTTGTCTGTGCCACACCAGATGTCATCCCAAAATTTCACATGATATCCTTTTCCAATTTTCCAGATAATGTGAGGTTCTAATTTCTCATACAATCTGAAAATATCTTTCCAAGGAGATCTATGGCTGACTTTCCTATTCACCCTTGCATTCCTCCCAAAGCCTTTGTAACCATGAATACTAGGACGTACGACTTGATGCAATTCAGAAAATGGTGAAATAATGGAATGCACTAGTGAATTGCAATGACTTGGTCCAATCTTTCCTTGCTAGTTGTAAGTAAAAACTACCAAGGACGGTAACCAGTAAGGTTTTTTCTCATACAAAAGGACAAATCTTTTAAGTGTTAGTGTAATGAAAAATAGTGTTCACATGCAATAGTTTAATCTTTCATTAGATTTTGTAATTCAACTATTTAAAATATACGATTTAATGTATAAATAAGGCAATGCAAGTTTGGGAGAATAGATATGTTAGTAAAACTCAAGAAGAAAGGTTGCTCGAGAAGTCCAAAGGAAGGGCGAGTGAGCTTCTCAACCCTAATATCAGCCTTTATATGTATGAAAGACAACAAAAGTATTAAAAAAAAAAAAACATGAAGAAGAAAATGACAGTGGAAGGGAGATGGTAGAGGAAGCTCCCAAGTAATCAAGAGAAGAAAGTTGGAACGTGTGAGTCTTTTATTTACAGTTTTGGGGTTTGCATGAAGGATCATGTGATATTTTAGCAGCATATGGTCTTTGACTAGGTCAAGGATAATTTAGACTTTTCTTACCCTTTTTATTAGAGATGAAATAATACTCAACTTAATCTTGATAAATGGCTTCATATGTCAAAGGAGCATGAGCAATGGTGGTCAATAGGAAAGAAATAGATAAGTGTGATAAATGGTGAAATTGTAGAGAGGCGGTTATGAACATCCTCCAAAGCTTTTGCTTCCTAATAGGGCTGCGGATAAATGGTGGAAACAGTCAGGTTTGGGGATAAATATTCTAATCGACTAAATTAGTAGAGCTACAACTGAGATGAAGGTGTGTAGGGGGAGTTGGCCTATAAACTATTTGAGGCTTCCTCCACCCCCCCACCCAAAAAAAAAAAATGCTTCTTTCTGGGAACCATCATCGAAACAGTTCTTTCTAGGAACCAATCATCGAAACAGTCAAGATAAGAGTAGAAAGTTGGAAGAGAATCTACCTTTCAGGAGGAGGTAGATCGCTCCTTTTAACAACAGTGCTAGAAGCCATTCCAACATACTACCTTTCAATTTTTAGATTCCTATCAAAGTGGCCACTGAAATAGAGAAGATTATGAGTAGATTCCTATAGAAGAATGAAGACAAGGAGATAGGATCTCATCTGGTTAGATGGGAAAATGTTTATGGGCTTGGGAATTGACAACATTCACTTAAGGAACATTGCCCTACGTGGCAAGTGGCTTTGGAGAATGAAGATAAACCTGGAGGTGCTATGGGCAAGAGTGGTCACAAGCATCCACATATCCCAAGATAATGGTAGGGAAGTCCATATCAGTAGCAAAGCAACCTTTCAATCTGAACGAAGAGAAAAATATAAGTGAAGCAACAAAGTTGCTAAGAATTTTGGATCAAATTCATTCCAAAGAAGAAGATGACAGACCAATATGGACTTGAGACTGAGACTCAACATCTCCTCTCCACCAACTCCTTGCTCAGACTAGCTGCCAACACTCACCACTCCCCCATCATAACTGAGGCCTTCATCTAGTCCACCAAAGCACCTACCAAGGCCAAAATCCTAGTATGGGTAATATGTTTTAAGGAGCTTAATTGTGCTGAAAATCTACAAAGAAAATTCCCTAACACGTCTTTATGTCCTTATGCTGCATGCGTACAAAAGTTGCTGAAGACGCAACACATCTTTTTGGTTGCTACCGAACAATAGTTCAAGTTTGGCAGAAGTGGCAAGCAAGGCTTGAAAGCATTCTTCCCCAGTGACAAAAGGAGCTTTTGTGATACTAAATAGTATTCTTCCACCTCTTGAGGACTGCTGGAAGATAATTTTATTTGCTATTTGGGATAGTATATGGGAGGAAAGAAATCATATGCCTTTTAAGGACAAGACCAAACTAGCAGAAATCAGATGCGAACGTTCCCGAATTTTTTTTTTTTTGGCATGTTTCTTGTACAAAACTGTTTAAGGAATACTCTTTTGCTAAATGGCTTTGTAATTGGCACAATATCTTAATCTTGTAGTTGTTGCTGTCTAGACTCCCTGTCTAGCTGAGACACTCCTTTATTTTATGAATATATTATAGTTTCCTTTCAAAAAAAAAAAACAAAAAAAAGAAGAAGGAAATAGATAGTGATATATGAGGGAGACTTTTTCTAAAGATGATAACAGAAAAAGAAAGAGTTAAAAGGAGTTTTGACTGAAATTTAAGAAGAAAATGGGGCATATGGAATTCTTGGGAGGCTGCCTGACATGTCACCGCCAATGCTAGTTTTTTCGTAAATTCGATTTTCATTCTTGCCTTCTCGGAATATATCTCGAATGATACAAAATGACTAAGTCTCTATATGTGCCATGCAGCCTTCTTAGCTTTTTCATCCTCCGCATTGACCGTAGATGCTTCTTGGATCTTAAAATGTCTACTCAAGTAATGAGAGTGGGACGATGTCACATTCCAAGAAAACAAGTGAGTTGTCAACTCCTCCAAATTGATGATTCCAAGGCTCTAGGTGATATGCTCTTTTATATGGCAATGTTGTCAAGGGGCCAAAACAATATATTGACAATTAATTACATCTAGGCTACGTTGTGGCTAGACATTGCAATTGATGTTAATGTATAGCTCTAAAGTAAATATTTAATTAAGTTTCCACATAGACAAACACAAAATTGTGTAACAAATAACTATATTTTTTAAAGCTTCCTTCCACAAATTAAAAATCAGAAAAACATTGATAAAATAAGACAAGTTAGAGTGCAATGATAGTATATCAAATTAAAAAGTGACACTTGATGTTATACTTGTGATGAAAGATATTTGTAGGAATATTACAATAATAAATAAAATATCAGAATTGGGAAATAACGATATAACTTGTGAAATGGAATTATAGGTCTCTCACCAACATTGAAAGTTATGCTAATGTCCAAGTTATATAAGCATATATTTGTTTGATTCCAAAATAGACTCTAGATTGCAGGCTGGAGGACTTTAGGTCAATAAGTCTTACTACTAGTCTTTGTAAGATTGCTAAAGTGTTGGCAAATTGGTTGAAAAGGGTTTTACATTATATGGTATTGAAGTATTAGGTAGGTTTTGTTTAGGGGTGTTAAATTATCGATGTGGTTCTTGTAGCTAATGACTTGATAGAGGAGTATTGTGTGTGTAGGAAAGATGGGGTCGTCCTTTAGTTGGACTTTGCAAAGGTGCATGATATGGTTAGTTAGACATTTCTCGGTTTTATGATGAAAAAAAAAAAAGGTTTGGTAGTAGGTGGAGGAAATGTATAATGGGCTGTTTTTCATTGGTTTCTTACTCTATTTTTAGAATGGTCAGCTCAGGGGAATGATGGGGAAAGGGGTTGAGATAGGGTATTTTTGTCACCTTTCCTTTTACTTGGTGGTTGATGTGTTGGCTAGAATGCTGAATAAAGCAAGGGAAGCTTAGTTGATGGGTGGTTTTGTGGCGTGTAAAGATAGGTTGACCTTGCTTATTGATAGCTTGCATATGATACGTTGTTGCTTTTGGGAGGCAAGTAGGATTATCCATGCCTCTCTACTTGTGAAGTAATTTTTGTTGGATTTTGAGGATGGTGATTGATATGGCTTAGAATCATATTTCGCAGATTTTGGTTGTAGATGGGTGTCTTGAGAGGATGACCTCTCTTGTGGGTTGCTCAAGAGGATTGTTGGCGGAAGAAGTATTTGTCTATGCCTTTGGGTGGAAATCTTTTAAAATTTAGCTTTTGAGATTCAATAGTCGCAAAGGTTAAAAGG
>JAJIYU010014694.1:0-13079 GCA_030144865.1 Tinospora cordifolia
AACTATATGCAACTATTGTTAATTATGCAATTCTTTACTTATATTTTCTCTTATTTCCTATAAAATGCATCATTTTACCTAGTCTAATAGTAGTTTATTATGCAACTAACACAAGACAAAGATTTTTTTTTATTATTACTTATTAATTGATTTTTCTTATCATTAGTAAAGAATACATTGAATACACATGATCTGTTTGCGTTTTTGTGTTTCAGGTTTGTATGAGTAAACGTCCTTATGATCCCTACAATTCAGATTTGCTAAAAACAATCAGTCAAATTCAGTTGGAGGCTAAAAAATGTGCATCAAACATGGTTAAAAGTGGTAGTTCGAGAGTTGGTAACAATGGGGAGGCACCATTATGGGACTTCTTCAAACCTGTCTTAAACAACAATTGCTCAGGCATAGCAAGGACACCAATCAATGCAAACAATTTTGAGTTGAAACCGTCCTTGATCACCATGGTGTAGCAGCAACAGTTTGGAGGCTCTGCGGTGGAAGATCCAATGGCACATCTAAAGTCCTTCATGGAAATATGTGATACAATTAAAATGAATGGAGTAACTGAAGATCAGCTTAGGCTACGACTGTTTCCCTTCTCCTTAAGGGATAAAGCAAAAAGTTGGCTGCAAACCCTGCTTCCGGGAAGCATCACAACTTGGGAAGAAATGGGTCAGAAGTTTCTACAAAAGTATTTCACACCAGCCAAAGTACATCAGCTACGAGGGGAGATTAGCTCTTTCAAACAATCTGATTTTAAATCTCTTTACGAAGCTTGGGAGAGATTTAAAGACTTACTAAGGCGTAATCAACCACAGATGCAACTCAATTGATTGAAGACATGGCAGCCAATGCCTATGGACATGGTACAGAAAGAAGTACAACAAAAAGAGTGGGAATTCATGAAGTTGATGAGATTAGTGTTTTGCATGCCCAAATTGTAGCTATGACCCATAGGTTGAATTTGGTGGAAGAAAAGAGTAGTAGAGCACAACTTCAACAACATCAAGAAGTACAGTCAATTGCATAAGCGAGTAAGTAATCTTATCATGGAGAAGCTTCAATCGAACAGGTGAATGCAATGAATAGATTCAGTGGGTATCAAGCACCGGCTGGTGGGTATAATGTCCCAAAGTACTTTCATCTGGGTGTGAGGAACCATGAGAATTTCTCATATGCAAATAACAGAAATGTTTAAATGCCACCAGGATTTGTCAATCAACAGCCTTTGCAAGAGAAAGAGCCATCTTTGGAGGATAAACTTGATGAAATGATGAATATGCATTCAAGGTTCTTCAAAGAGTTGACTGAAAGGGTTGATAAAAATGACACAAGAGTTTCAAGAATTGAAATCCAGGTGGGAAACATTAATGCCACTATTAAAAATCTGGAAACACAAGTGGGGTAATTGGCACAAATAGTGTCAAACCAGCAGCAGAGCTTTTTTTCAAGTGATATCCAAGTAAATCCAAAGGAAAGTTGTAAGGCGGTGACTCCTAGGAGTGGCAAAGAGGTAGTAGGTCCACCAAATCCAAGTACACTACCAATTGAAGCTGAAGGAGCTGTTAGCAATGAGATGGATGTGCAAAAGTCATCCATAGGTCAACATGAAGAACCGACATCATCAAAAAGGAAGGTCAAGGTAAGAGCAAATCAAGAGAGCAAAATTTCTGAGACTCCACCTTTACCATTTCCTCAAAGGTTTCACAAAAAGAAGATGGATGAATAGTTTGCCAAATTTTTGGAGATGTTTAAGAAAATCTATATAAACATTCCCTTTGTTGAAGCTTTGCAACAAATGCCTAGTTATGCAAAGTTTATGAAGGAGATCATGTCAAAGAAGAAGAAGTTAGAGGATTTTGAAACAGTCAAGCTCATCGAAGAATGTAGTGCCATCCTACAGAAGAAGCTTCCTCAAAAGTTGAAAGATCCAGGTAGTTTCATTATACCTTGCAATATTGGGTCTGAGATTTTTGAGAAGGTACTATGTGATCTCGAGGCAAGCATAAATCTAATGCCTTTGGCGGTATGTAAAAGGTTGGGAATGATAGAAATCAAGACAACAACCATCACTCTTCAACTAGCTGATAAGTCTTTAACATATCCAAAAGGAGTGGTTGAGGATGTATTGGTCAAGGTAGATAGGTTCATATTTCCAATGGGTTTTGTGGTTCTAGACATGGAAGAAGATGGTGAAATACCACTTATCCTTGGAAGACTATTTCTAGCTACCAGGTATGCACTCATTGATGTACACAAGGGAGAATTAACTTTAAGAGTTAATGATGAGAAAGTGATCTTCAATCTTTACAAGGCAATGCAATATCCTAGTGACTTACATGAATGCAACAGGGTGGAGATCCTAAACTCTTGCATTGGCAAGGTGGTGGAGGCACTAAGCTCACAAGATGAGTGGGTGGGAAGAATCTCTCACTGATTGATGTTTCCTGAAGTCATGACAGTAGAAGAGCAGCTTGTGGTGCTAGCTTTAGAAGCAAGCATACCAGAATTCCACAGTAAAGAGGATCAATTGCCTGAAAATAAGCCATCTGAAGTTGTTCAAGAGCCTCCTAAGGAAGTAGAGTTGAAACAGCTTCTAGAGCATTTGAAGTATGCATTTTTGGATAAGGATAAATTACTTCCAATCATTATCTCCTCATCACTTGCACCTGTTCAAGAAGGAAAGTTGCTGAAGGTGTTGCAAGAGCATAAATCTGCATTAGGATGGACAATTGAAGATATCAAGGGGATAAGTCCAGCCATTTGCATGCATAAAATTTTAATGGAGGACTCACATAAACCAACGGTGGAATATCAGCGAAGGCTCAATCCTATTATGAAAGAAGTGGTGAAGAAAGAAGTTATGAAGTGGCTAAAAGCTGGAATTATCTATGCTATATCAGATTCACCATAGGTTAGCCCAATTCACGTTGTACCTAAAAAAGGGGGAATGACTGTGGTTACAAATGAAAAAGGAGAGTCAATATCTTCAAGAACAACAACTGGATGGCGTGTTTACATAGATTATCGGAAGCTGAACAAGGCAACCCGTAAAGATCATTTCCCTTTACCTTTTGTGGACCAAATGCTGGGTCGTATTACTGGTTATGATTTCTACTGTTTCTTGGATGGATATTCAGGATATAACCAGATATTCATTGCACCAGAGGATCAAGAAAAGACTACTTTCACTTGTCCATATGGCACTTATGCATTTAAGAGAATGTCATTTGGTTTATGCAATGCACCAGCTACGTTTCAACGGTGCATTATGGCAATATTTGGTAATATGATTGAAGACATAATGGAGGTATTCATGGACGACTTCTCAGTGTTTGGAGAAACATTTGAACAATGTCTCAACAATCTGAAATGAGTCATCTCCCGATGTGAAGAAAAGAATCTAGTCCTAAATTGGGAGAAATGTCACTTCATGGTTCGAGAAGGCATTGTGTTGGGCCATAGAGTTTCTGTTAATGGCCTAGAGGTTGATAAAGCAAAGATTCAAGCCATTGAAAATTTGTCACTACCAACAACGGTGCGCGAGGTGCGGAGTTTCTTGGGGCACACAGGATTTTATCGAAGATTTATCAAGAATTTCTCTCACATAACTCATCCTCTATATCAATTACTAGAAAAAGAGGCTGAATTTATCTTCACAGCTTAGTGTGTTGATGTTTTTAACACACTTAAGAAAGCCTTGACAACTGCTCCAATAATGTCAACACCAATTTGGGGGGAACCATTCGAAATCATGTGTGATGCTAGTGATTATGCAGTAGGAGCAGTTTTGGGACAAAGACGTGATAGAATGTTCAGAGTCATTTATTATGCAAGCAAAACATTAGATGATGCTCAAAAGAACTATACAACCACTAAAAAGGAGTTGCTAGCTGTTGTTTTTGCTTGTGACAAGTTCAGATCATACATTGTGGGCTCACATGTCAAAGTCTTCACTGATCATGCGGCAATCAGACAGTTGTTTGCAAAGAAGGATGTTAAGCCAAGATTAATAAGGTGGATCTTGCTGCTGCAAGAGTTTGATATTGAGGTAATAGATAAAAATGGTACGAAAAATGTTGTGGCTGACCACTTGTTTCGCCTGTCAAATGAAGCAAATCCTAATTCTAAGGGAATAGTGGAGGTCTTCCCAGATGAGCGTCTCTTGTCAGTAAATGACAACCTTCCATGGTACGCAGATTTTGCTAACTACAAAGCTACAGGCGTCACACCACCAGATCTATCTCAAGGCCGCCTACAACGTTTCATACATGATAGTAAGTTCTATCTTTGGGATGATCCCTTTCTTTACCGGAGGTGTGCTGACGAGGTTATTCGTCGTTGCATTCCTGAATCTGAAATTGACAAGGATCAAGATATATTTGATAGATCAGACATAAATAGGTTGTTATTATTGCTATGAGTGTACACTTGAGTCAGATTTAAATTCTTATTATACTTGTACCTTATGCCAGACCACGTTACAACCTAAAAGAAAGACCACTGATCCTGACTATAGTTTGACTTAAGTAGAAGATAGATAGAGAAGAGAATTGAAAGGGTCTGTGTACTTAGGTATTATGAAATGATTTCTATGAGTGGGATAGTACCTGCAAATTACTTACAAAGTCTAGGAGGATTGAGATACTAACAAAAAAAAGGGTGAAGTTGAGAAAGAAGAGAGGATGAACTAAAAATCTAGACAATCTGAATGGCCCTAAGGAAGTGTTAATGAGTCATAAGTTATAGGAATGGAAAATTGAGGTTATAATGATGAGTGAAAAACAATTTAAATTTTATATGGCATGACATGTTAATTTTAGATTAGAATCATTGTTCGAGGACGAACAATAGTCTAAGTTTGGGGGTCTTTGTTAGTTGCATAGCAAACTAACGTTAAAATAGGTAAAATGTTGCATTTTATAAGAAATAAGGGATAATAGAAGTAAAGAATTGCATAATTAGCAATAGTTGCACGTAGCTGGGGATTTACATTGTTTAATAACTTTTAAGCCTTGTTTTCTATAGTTTTGATATTCTTTTATGAGAAAATGATGTCTAGGAAAGGAATTGAGTGTATTGTAGGATACAGGTTGAAGCACACAGGAAGAAGGCCTCAGAAGAAGGCAAATAAGAGATGGAATGAGGAGAAAATACCAGTAGACCGTGGTCCAAGAATTGAAGACCGCAGTAACAACAGAAGGACAAAACCAGTATACAAGGCACTGGTGACCGCGGTCACCAGAATGTGATTTGCACAGAAACAGGATAGACCGCGATGGAAAGAACATGGAGAATTTCTGGGTTTTGACATAGAAATCATTGACCGTGGTCATTCGATTGATTAGTGAAAAAGAAATCACTGTGATGGCTGTTAGGGCATGAAAAACTGGATTTCCATTGAGAATTGAAGATTTTTAAGAGTTTTGAGTATGTATTACTCCTTTGAATTTAATTTTATGATTTCCTTTGCATTCATGTCTAGCTATCAGATTTATTGTCTAGGATGTGATGTTCAATGCATAGTTTGTGATATTTAATTGTAGTTATTAAGTTATAGACTCCATTCTTTATTGCTTAGACTTAAAGCCTTACGTTTACTGGCCATAGATGTATTGAACTTAATACTTTGGTCTATCTCGGGAGAGAAGCCTAAAGGGTGGATATCACAATTTAAACTTAGACCGGTTGATTTATCGGGAGATTATTGACCAATCTAGGGAGTTACATAGGACTTATTGACCATAACACGTAGGTTGTTAAGTGAACACCTCGGAAGAGGGTTTGACAAAACAAATCTAGTGAATGTTGAAATACCTTGGGAAAAGGTTTCAGCTATTGATGCAATAGCTCATGGATTAAGTAATTCATAACTACAACGAAGGATTGCAAACTATCCAGCAGCAGTCACTATCCTAGACATGTCCATACTTTGATTTCTTTCGAGTAACTATTACTTTTGTTTAAAGCAATTTCTAATTTTTAGTTTAATTCAATCTCATTCAATATAGTCTTGATAAAACATTGATCAATAGTAAATTTGGGATTTGAAATCACAAACCAATCCTTTTTCCCTGAGGACAATACCCGGTCTTACCGATTATTACTATTGCGATCTCATACACTTGCAGAGTCGCTAACAATTGCCTATACCATGAACAGCCAAGTTCAACTAAAAACCTCAATCTATACAAGCCAAAGGAAAAAAAAAGTAGATAAATGAAAATGAGTTAAAGGTGGCATTGCCATTACCAGTTATTTGCTCCAGAAATTTGATCAATTTAACTATTTGTTGCTGCCATCATTAACAAACTAAATTCAGAACTACAAAAAATAAAGATACAGATCAAGGGCGAAACAATAGTAGTTACTAGTTCATAAGCTCGCACCTTCTACATGGCATTCTGCTGCAATATACACCAAAGTGATGGAAGGACTGAGGAAGCTGTAAAGGTAGGAGCACAAGGACTGGTGGATATCAGGTTCTAGTTTATTAAGGTATAAATTAAATTGAAAGATGGCCCCACTAAAACATTATGCATATCAAGTTCTAGTATATTATCTCACAATTAAATATCACATACCTTAGGACTAAGATCTCCTGATGTGACTTTAAAACGTCCCTTATGTTGGACGAATGTTCCTTCTGATGCATCTTCCACTGCATACACAGGTGATTAGAAAAGGGATAAAAATAAAGCAGAAGTAAAGGATAGGATGAATATCAGAGATGATATACCATTTGTATGGTTACTAGCATCTCGGTTTTGACGATACAAAGGACCACTATAGTTTCGATCTAGTTGATATTTTGGCTGCACATGATCCCTGTAATATATATTTTAAGATCCTGCACTTTAACTACATGGAATTCCCACATGAAGAGTTTCAAATCAAGCATGGACAAGGTGGAAGTATGAAAAACTAAAAGCCCATTGAACTAAAAATTTCCTGATGGAGATCTACTTGATATATTGATGTGAGACATGTACCAATTCTGATTGGAAGCGCACACCCTACCTAACTTATAGGCAAACTGACTCAGTTGCACCTCTTAAGTTCAGAAAGCTCTGTTCCATATTTCTTCAGCAAGATTTCACCAAACAATAAACTCAACTAATAGATAATTTTGATATAAGCAACTTATATCATAACAGGATTTCTTTTTTTATAATATTGGAACAAATATGTAATACCTACAATTTTAGTGTTGTAATACCCAAAATTTGAGTTTAAAAAAATTAAAATTTAATGTTCAAATATACGGTTACTATTCAAATATATGGTTACTGTTCAAAAATACGGTCACTATTTTGTCGGCAGACAAATTAAGGTTCGGTGGTTATTGTAGCTACAGTAACAGGTACTGTAGCTACAGTAATAAACTATTAACAACTGTGCAGTTTCGTCTTTTTTTGCCAGAAAAATCTATATAAATCCCGCCCCCGCCCCCCCCCCCCCATTCTGAAAATTCATTCCAGCAAGAAAGAAATAATTTATTTGCTTACTGTCTTCTCTTTTCTTGTTATTCAGCTGTTTTAGCAGCAAATATAGTAGTAAGAAGGGGAAAACCCTAGTTTCTGCATAGCACTAGTGAAGATCTATTGTTGAGTACCTCTTTTGAAGCAATTAGAAGATTTTTCTGATCAAAACAGGTATAATCACTCTGCTCTAGTCTCTATTTAAGATTGGAGATGTCGTTGTTCATTTCAGTACGCATACATAGTCTACTATTCATATATACGGTACTGTTCACTATTACTATATAGCATTGTTCATATATACGGTACTATTCATGGGCAGTTATTAAATAACATTTTCAAAACATAGATCCTAAAGACTGTTGGCCAAAGACTCGGAACAAGTTGAGAATTAGGGAATTACTACTGAAGTGGAAGTGATTACTCTACTCTCTAGTATTATTTGAATTTTAATGCTGAATATGTGATGTTTGCATTGTTTGAATGCCTAGAAATATGCAAGGTTATTAACTAAATGATATGTGAAAGATTTTCCTTTATTTTTAATTTATATTATTAATGATCGAGAGAGTATGTTCTATAGTTGCGTCTTGTACGATTTTATACATCAGAAATCGACAGTCATTGTTTTCACTTATGAAAATATTGATTTATGATATCATGCTGATGGAATGTTTAATTATTAATGAAATATTTATTTTATTATGCTATGTTCATAAAAATAAGATTAAATAAAGATTTCAACCACGTACCGGCGCGGGGACGAATGTTTTTCGTGTGTGTTCCATGCAGAATTAGAGCTGGTTGTTAGGATTGACACCTGAATGAATTGGGTTTCAAAAATGATCCCACAGAAGGGTTTGAGTTTCATAATTGATCTTTCTCCCCAGATTTGGAACACAGAGGTTAACCTCTTTCGGTCTAATTGACAACTATTGATAAATAAATTTTTGAAAGATGATAAGTGTTTACATGTTCAGTGTTTGGTTTAAATAACACTATGGATGTAATGTGTATGATCCACTAGGCTCTTGAGCTCACCCAATCATTTTTTTCAGGTAACTATTGAAGACATCGCCCCAGCAAATCAAAGTAAATTAATAACAGTGTGTCTCATAGTATGAGGATAGTAAAAAGTGAATTGTATTGTAAGGCTTGTGACCCACTATATTTGATCATGTCAGATGTCGATAGTATTTGTATTATCAAAAGATGGCTATGGAGCCCACAAAATTGTTCGTAACTCTGATCATGAATCAATGTTTTCATTTATTTTGAAATACTGAGATTATTGTGTTTTTGTTGTATTTATACTCTATAACTTGGGATATGATATGATGAATCTAACAAATGTGATAAATGATGAAAAAAAAAGTAATATCCCCAGTTCTCAGATAGAAAGCAGGATTGACTGCATTCGAAAAATAATGACATCTCAAGCTATGAGACAACCACGTCGCCTATGACGTATGTGAGAAAGATCGGGAGCTGGGGTGCTACAAAGGTGGTATCAGAGCCTAGGCTTTCGATGCCTTGGGCAAGAATTAAAAGGAATTGACTAGTCAGGTAAGACTATTTATTTAGTTAATTTAGAAGCCCTACCTCCTGTTTTGAAAACTAAAACGATTTTGAAAAAAAAAATTGTTTTTCAAAAAGAGATATATGTTTTCAATTATTTTGTTTGGATACCAAGATTACGAGTTGAGCTGATAGTGGGTAAGCCTTGTCCTGAGTAAAGCTAAACATTGAAAGGGAGATGGGTTATCCCGTTCTAGAAAGCACGGTTACTAAGTAGATTTCGGTCTCGTCATCTGATCTAGAGGTTGTCCCACCAGCTCATACGAGTAGTCGGAGTTGAAGAACACACTTATTTTCCATTAAAAAAAATAAAGAGGTGGTAATTAAGGGCTATGAATTCACTAAGATCCAAAGGATATACTAACCAGGATTTAAGAACCTAGGTCTAAGAAAGAGACCTTAGGTAGAAACTTGGGTGTTGCTAAGGGTGGCACAGTGAATCATAAATAAAAGCTTTTAGGGCATAAGCTAGAGACTGACCAAACACTTGTTTGGTCAGGACACGAGATCGGGAGGATCCTGTATCTTTGATTTCTATGTGGTATAAGACGCATAGGATTCAGGGATATAGAAGAATCCTAGACTCGGAGAATGACAGACTATGTATGATGAGTGATCGGTGGCTTTGGACGAACTTGTTTTCCTATGCTTGGTTGGTATGAGACAGTCAAGTATAGTAGAGCTTGGGAAGCTTTGGATATCGAGACACTTGCAAAATTGTTTGGTTGTAGCTTTGTTCTGGGTAAAAACCTAAGTGGAAGGGGTAGAGTGGTATGAGACACTTGAACCTGAAAGCTTAGGTAGAAGCTTGGAACCTTGTTGTGCTAGCTTGATTGTATGATTGTATAATATGCATGCTTTATTGCTTATTTGTTTTAAAACCAAATCTTGTACCGAACGACATTAGAGGATTTTGAAAATCCTCAAAACATAACTTAGAAGTATAAACTGATAGGCCACAAAATTAATCGAAAACTTAGAAACGTAAATGTAGCGTCACATTAGCACGGAAGGAACGGAAACCTTATAAAACAGACATGACAATTGACTAAAGAGAGGACAGTCATTTTCTCAAGTCTGAAAAAACATTTTATGTCTCGAAGGGGTTCAAACTTTAAACTCAAGTAATTCGACACTCTTGAAAAAAAATATAGATGGTCACCTTGATGATCACCTTATGATTATAGAAGACTCACAAAGATGTATTGCGTTATTTACCAGTTGGACTGATCCTTTAGGGAAAAATGTTCTTCATTTTAGATAATGAAATCATTTTATTACTTCCAACCCACATAAATACGACCTCTCTGAGATATACGGTTCATACCAGAAAAAATATGAAGTTGGACTAATCTGGAAACCTTGGGTAATTTGCTTTATTTACTATTCCGGAAAGGTATGAAGTTGGACAATTTCGTCAAGTCAACGTTGATGATCATGTGCCTCAGATTGCTCTGCCCAAGATCTTGAAAAAATTGTATGATCCGGATTATTGTAGTTTATTTGCTAAGATACCATTTATAACAACAAAAACAATAATAAAAATAATAATAATGCTGGAAAAAAAACATTCGACCTCTCGATTTGGTTTTTTTTTTAAGGAGATTACACAGAGATCAAAGCACGAAAGAAAAAAAATTAAAAAAACTTAGACAGGACCAAAGTTGATACAATGACTTTGGTATCTCTCAATGAAACAAGCCAAAGGAGAATTTATTCTCCTTCTCCTTCTTTTCTTCTCTTGTTCTTCTTCCGTAAAGAGGGTTGTTGTCACTGATAAGACATGTAGCCTCCAAAACCAAGATCTTGACTCATTGACAAAAGGTTTTCCATGCATCTATTTCCTGCTTCATCAGCAATATAAACATCGCATGATCCAACTCTTCCATACACCTGGATGAAAACCCTTCATCATTCGATATCAAATCTGGTAAAGACCCAGTGTTAGTTGAAGCACTAAGATCAGATACAAGAACATTGCTAGGGTGACCAGGCTCAATGGTAGTAGTAGAAGGATCAAAATCAATGGGATTTGGGTTGGAAGATGACCTCAAGCAATTAGCAGAAACTATACTCTCCTAGTGCCCATATCTTGAATCATTGGAGCAAAAGAAGTTATTGATGTTTTTGCCGCCATAGGTAGGAGACCCATTTGAGGAAACATCACCACACGTATCAAAAACAAATTGAACAGGTGACAACAAAGTACTAGTACTACTGACAGTAGTAGCATTTGAAGAGTCGCTACTGGCATTATTGCTAAGAGGTAAAAAACGAAAGAAATTAGCGTATTTTGGCCAGTAAACAAAATTGGTTCTAGCGTGGAAACATTTCATGGAGATAATAGCTTTGTCATAAGCAAGAGCAGCTTCAATGTCAGTATCAAAAGTTTCAAGCCAGCGTCTTCCTGTAGACAAATTAGTCTCTGCAGAGTATCTTGCCGAAGGCTGCGCCCTTGCACCAATGAACTTTCTTAGTATCCTTCTACTGAACCCTGTGATGACCTTTTGATCACTAGAGCCACTAGCTTGAGTTGTAGTCATTGTAGATTAGACTGGAGAAGGGTTCACTAGAGAAGAACCACCAGTTTCTGAAATTTCATCAATCTCAGGAATTTCTTTAAGTTTCTCTAAGCTTGATATTGTTGAAGGAGGTGGAGGAACTTCTGAACACATCAGGACAGAAACTGGAACTTTCGGTTCTGCTCGAGAGACAAGGGATGAATTAGAAAAAGTAGATCGACAGAATAAAGGATTCTTACCTTTAGGAAACAATTCCGACTGGGATGGAGACAACTGGGACTTTCGTGCGAAGAAATCTGCAAGTAAAAGATCATCATCGGAAGAATCCGAATCGAGTTTCACCGGTGGTGGACAAACGAACTTATGAGCCAACGTTTTGAACATCGGCAGTTTCGGCGCCAACATGGTGATAGAACGCACTGGAGTAGTAGAGAAATTATCAAACTCAGATGGCAAGGAAAGATTATCATCGAAAGAATCTGAGTCAAGTTTCACCGGTGGTGGACTAACAGATTTACGAGCCAACATTTTGAACCTTCACGGTTTTGGCACCAACTTGGTAGTAGAACGCACCGAAGGAGTAGAGGAATCACCAAACTCAGATGGCAAGGAAACCATAACTGCGATAAAGAGGAAGAAGAACATTTTCGCAGAGCAATAAAAATGCATGACCCAAAATGGTGAAAGGTGCGAATAGCCAGAAATTTAAAGGAAAAGGGACGATATTATTATAACGGCGTAATTATTAAGTGTAACTAACAAAGGCACTATTTTATCAGCGTGATTGTTGGCGTTACAGACAAAGACATTGTTTTAACGGCATAATTATTAGCATCACGGTCAAAGGCACTGTTTTATCGGCGTAATTATTAAAGTTACTAACAAAGGCACTGTTTTACTGACGTAATTGTCGGCGTTACAGACAAAGGCACTGTTTTATCGGCATAATTATTAGCGTTACTGTTGGTACTACTGTTTTGTCGGCGGCACTGCTCCTGTTGGCACTAAGATGCCATGTTCATACTCCTATTCTGTAAAGATAATACACTATGGATTACCAACAACTAGAGACAAAGAGTTCGAAGTTGAACTTCACTCTGGAACTGACCCTACAGTTATTTTCAAACAACATTGGTGTGGATAAGTACAAATTTTAAGGACGAAATTTATTTTAAGGAAGGTAGGTTGTAATACCTACAATTTTAGTGTTGTAATACCCAAAATTTGAGTTTAAAAAAATTAAAATTTACTGTTCAAATATACGGTTACTGTTCAAATATATGGTCAATATTTTGTCGGCAAACAAATTAAGGTTCGGTGGTTACTGTTGCTACAAGAACAAGAACTATAGCTACAGTAACAAACTATTAACAACTGTGCAATTTCGTCTTTTTCTGCCAGAAAAATTTATATAAACCCCCCCCCCCCCCCCCCCCCCCCCCACCCCACCTCCCCCCCCCCCCCCCCAACAACCCATACATCTTCTTCTTCTCTCCCC
>JAJIYU010014695.1:0-13095 GCA_030144865.1 Tinospora cordifolia
TAACATATATAAGTTCCTATTGTGCATATATAATTTATTGTATAACACATGCATTATTTTAAAATTATTCTCACATTATACCGCTATTGTTGCACATTATATATGTATTATTCTTTTATTATACTTGCATTATTCAGTCAAAATTCAAGTACATATATTATAGATATATATATTTGTATGTCACATGGTATATGTATATATAAATAATGTGACATACAAATATCTATATATCTATCTATCTGTGTGTGTGTGTGTGTGTCTACACACACACACACACACACACACACACACACATATATATATTTATATTTGTATCTCACATTAATTTATTTTATTTGAAATTCATACAAAATTCGTGGTGTTACATAATTTAACATATATAAGTTCCTATTGTGCATATATAATTTATTGTATAACACATGCATTATTTTAAAATTATTCTCACATTATACCGCTATTGTTGCACATTATATATGAATTATTCTTTTATTATACTTGCATTATTCAGTCAAAATTCAAGTACATATATTATAGATATATATATGCGCGCATTATTCATTTTTTGAATTTTTTTGTCAAACAATCGAACAATTTTTATACTTGAATTAGTCAGATATTATTCTCACATTATATGACTATTCACGTATATTTTTTTGCTATTCAAATATTATACATGTATTATTCGTTTGTTATACCTGAATTATTTATTCTGAAATACCATACATATATTATGTATATATATATATATATATATACATACTTGTGATTCAATTTTCGATTCAGTTTTAGTCCATTTTTGTGCTCTAATTTCTTTATCTTTTTGGATTCATTTTTCGATTCAATTATTCATTTACTTGTGATTTTCACTGTTACAATGAAGAACGAGAGTTTATCCTCTCCCAACAAGACGACTGTAAATGCTAAGAACCAGGTACATCACACTCTTTTGAATCTTGTATTCGTATTCGTCTGAATGTGATAGTGAATGGTTGTGTAGTCTGTTCAACTTTCTTTGAACTAAGATATTGTTCTCACATTATATACACCTTTTTATTTTGTTATTATACACTTTTTAACATATTATTATGGTATTATACACCTACAAGAATATCAATATATTGTTAAACCTGAAGATAGATACTCAGCCAAGGTTGGGTGTTGGATAGATTGCAGCAACAAGCACATGATGCATCATAAGCACTATGTTTACTGAAATTATATGATATGTATCTATGTATGTCACTCTACCTTCCTATCATTCATTATTGAATCCAGTAAGGCATGCATTGTTTTGAGAGGAAAATCGGTGATTCCAATGACTACAACTGCTTTACATTGAAAGGTTATTATGCTTAAATACGAATAATATGTACATGTGTATGATTCGCACTGATTAATACAAAAAATTAGAAAAATTTTATTGTATGAATGATTTGGAATATTTGGTTAAACTATGATTCGCATGTTTAACTACACTGATTATTTATGTATTCTTTGCAAAATATATGTTAATTATTTAATTGGTATACTAAAACTATATTTTGCAAAGAATACATAAATAATCAGTGCAATTAAACATACTACTCATAGTTTAATCAAATGTCCCAAATCATTCATTCAATAAATTTTCCCTAATTTTTTTTATATTAACCCGTGTGAATCATACACGCATGTACATATTATTCATATTTAAGCATAATAACATTTCAATATAAAGCAGTTGCAGTTACCGAAATCACCGATTTTCCTCTCGAAAAAATTGCACACCTTGCTGGAGTCAATAATGAATGATGGGAAGGTAGAATGACATATATAGATATATATCTTGATGCATCGTGTGCTTGTTGCTGCAATCTATCTAGCACTAGTTATATCTTGAATGCTTCATTTGCACGCTTCTTGTTTCACCTTCATTATTCATTAGCTACCATATTATATCTATAACATTAGTGAGCAAAAATTTAAAAAGTACCATAAAAGATGCATGAAAAAATACTTTCGTGATCTACTAGAGTATGAAGGATGGATTATTACGGTTGCTTTGTTGATTGGAGATCATGGAAAGCAATTGACAACACTTGATGACGAGAAGAAAAGATTAGAACAAGAAATCTATGATTTGCAAGGTTTAAAGTTTTTTTGTAACCTTAACCATGTCTTCATGTGCTTTCCCCAAATATGAGTAAAACCATAAATGAAATAAGTCGATGGTTTGTTCAATGCTTTAGATACTGTAATGTTTTATTTTCTTACTACATATAGGCTTGTATCTAGCACCAACATTATTCCATGTTAGTTTCTGTTTTCAATGATTTCAACTTGTTTTAGTAGTTTAATTATTCAATAATGTACAAACATCACGTGTCTTAGAGCATCCCCATTAAATGGTTGGATCCTTGGGTTTATAGCTTCCTTGAAATTTCTCAAGGTGATTTTTTTTCTACCTGAATTTGTAGTCAATCCTTGGTAATTTGAGGGCATTTTTGGAGAATGGATAAGGAAAATGCCAAAGTTGGGTCCTTTTGTGAGTTGTTGACCTTTGTAGATACTGGAAAAAAATATCTTCTGCTCACAATTTATATATATATATATATATATATATATATATATATATATATATACACCATGTTATTTGTATATGATGCATAAATATGGACAAGCTTAATGTTATCTTGTCCATGGGAAGGAAAGTACAGCGCAATTCTTGAGCTAATAGGCTAAACTCAAGGGAAAGTACAGCGTAATACTTTAACTCTTATTCTTTTTTTTTAAATTAATCTAATTAAGTTCACTTTTTAATATAGATATATATAAAGATTGAAACAATGGTGAACTTGAGTTTATATGCTTGGATTGTGTATCAAGATGAGATGCGATAATCGTTCAAGAAGAATTTTTCGCTTATAGAACTTTTTATTTTTGTTTATTACGATTAATAACGATAAGTAGTGTAAATAATAATTAGACTTTTTGATGGATTGTATATATGTTTGGCACTATAATTTTTTATTCTTAAGTGATACGAATAATGCACGCATATATATATATATATATATATATATATATATATATATATATATAATATGTACTTTACTTTTGACTGAATAATGTGTGTATAAAAAAAAGAATAATTCATGTATAATGTGCGTCAATAGTTATATAATGTGAGAATAATTTCATAATAATGCAGGGACAAACGAATAATGCGCACACACACATATATATACATAAAATATGCACCTTATTTATGATTGACTAATGCAAGTATAACAAACGAATAATTCACGTATAATGCGACAATAATTTCATAATAATGTGGGGACAAATGAATAATGCACACATATATAAATGCATAAAATATGTACCTTATTTATGACTGAGTAATGCAAGTATAACAAATGAATAATTCATGTATAATGCGTCTGATTAGAGGTATAATGTGAGAATAATTTCATAATAATGTGGGGATAAACGAATAATAATAACAGAAAATTTCGTAAGATATATTGACTAACATAACAATTTTTATATGTGCATTATTCAATTGTTACCGGTATATATTTATAGAAGCATTATTTGAATTTTATCCTTACATTATACCACATTTCGTTGGTGGTTATATATACAATTATTTACGCATTATTTGATCGTTATCACTAGATTTTTATATGGGCATTACTGATCTTTATCCCTACATTATACAACATTTCACAAGTTATTTATATCATTATTCATCCATTATTCGATCGTTATCGCTAGAATTTTATACACGTATTATTCAATATTTATTCCTACATTATACCACGTTTCACCTGTTATATATACCATATATATATCAGTCACGCAATATTTGATAGATATCCCTAAACTTTTATATGTGCATTATTCTAGCGTTATACCTACATTCTACCACTATTCACGGGTTATACCATTATTCACTCATTATTTTATCGTTATCCGTACCACTTTATACGCACATTATTCGATCATTATGCCTACATTATACCGCCATTCACGGGTTATACCATTATTCACGCATTATTCTATCGTTATCCCTACCACTTTATACGCACATTATCCAATCATTATGCTAACATTATATTGTCATTTACGGGTTATACCATTATTCACACATTATATTATAACGTAATCCGTTTACAACGGTAAAATAAACATTGTTATAGACAGCTATAGACAACGTTCATGAATAAATGTTGTAATAACTTACATTCTTTTAACAACAGTCCACTAACGAACATTGTAGAATGTGTCATTCGACAACGAGCAACTACGATTGTTGTAATAATATAGAACAACGTTCATCTGCTTGTTGTAATGGCCTTTTCAACAACGTTCCCATGGTGACGTTGTTGTACACCTTTTACAAAAGCGATTTGACAACAGACATTTTATGAACGTTGTTGTATGTCTTCTTTTACAACGGTCATTGATGCTCTTATCGAATTGACGTTATTATATCATCAATTTCTTATAGTGAAAGTAATGTATACCTTGGCATTAAAAATGATCATATGAATGAGTATATCAAACATAATTATTGTAGAAGGAATGCAAATCTCTTTTGTGTATCTTTCTTTCCTTCAATTACTTGTTTAAAATTGGCAATTATCTCTTCTAGTCTTTTTATATTCCTCTTTTTCGATTACATACATCAACACTTAAAGGCATGACTTCAATGCCAAGCCCCCAAACACGCCCATGCCTTTTGGGCTCCAATACTTGGCTACGAGGATCAATTTTGATGTTATCCATTCTTATTGAGGCTATAGAATTTTGGCTAAAATCTTTCTTTATTTCTTACAATTTAATAACAATACATTTATGTATCTTAATAAAGTGTACAATTATAAGCAAAAAAGTTGGGTACATTGTTAGTTGCATAGTAAACTAATATTAGAATAGGTAAAATGATGCATTTTATAGGAAATAAGAGAAAATATAAGTAGAGAATTGCATAATTAGCAATAGTTGCATATAATTAGGGATTACATTGTTTAATAACTTTTAAGCCTTGTTCTTGATGATTTTGATATGTTTCTATGAGAAAATAATGTCTGGGAAAGGAATTTTCATATATTATAGGATACAAGTTGATATATACAAGGAATGCATTAAAAGAAGGAATAAAAGAGATGAAAATCAAGAGCAAAGACCAGAAGACCGCGGTACAAAAACTGAAGATTGCAGTCAGAACAGAAGAACAGAACCAGTGAATACCACACTGGTGACCGCGGTCACCAGAACGTGGTTGGCACAAAATTTTCACAGACCACGGTGGACAGAATGCAGGAAATCTGGGGTTTTTGACATCAAATTCATGGACCGCGGTCACTGACCGAGGTTACTCGATTTTATAGCGAGATTTTCGTATTTTTTAGGTTTTTTAGTGCGGGACTATAAATAGAAGATGGTATTTAGAGTCCAGAAAAAAAAAAAGATTGAAGAAGAAACACTGTGACGGCTACTAGGGCATGAAAGTTTAGGTTTTTATTGATTTTTGAAGATTGTAAAGAGATTTGAGTATGTATTGCTTATTTGAATCTAATTTTATGTTTTCCTTTACATCTATGTCGAGCTAATCAGTTCTATTGTCTGGGATGTGATTGTTCAAAGCATAGTTTGTGATATCTGATTGTAGTTGCTGATTTATAGATTCTATTCCTTATTGTGTAGACTTAAGGCCTTATATCTACTGGCCACAGATGTATTGAACTTAGTATTTTAGTCTATCTCAGGAGAGAAGTCTAAAATATGGATATCACAATCTGGACCTAGACTAGTTGATTGATCGGGAGATTGTTGACCAATCTAGGGAGTTGCACAGGGATTCTTAGTCTAAACACATAGATTGTCTAGTGAACGCCTCAGGAGAGGGTTTGACGAAACAAATCTAGTGAGTGTTGGAACACCTTGGGACAGGGTTTCAGCCATTGATGCTATAACTCATAGATTAGTTAATTCTCAAATACAACAAAGATTTGCAAACTATGCGGCGACACCTTCTTTTCTCGAGACATGTTTCTCTACTGAATTCTACAATTTATCATAGTCTTTGTTTACATTAGTTTCTGGTTTTGAAATCAACTTAATCATTTTCAATTTAGTCTTGATAAAACTGAGATCATTAGTAACTTTGGTATTAAAAAATCAATAGCTACCATTGTTCCCTGAGGACGATACCCGAATTTACCGGATATTACTACTGCTATCCCGTACACTTGCGGGGTTTGCTAACAAGTTTTTGGCGCCGTTGCCGGGGAACGACGGTGTAATTGTTTTTAAAACCAGTTGAATTTGGTTTGGTTTTATTCAAGACAAGAGTTTCTTATTATTCATTAATTGATTTATCTTAGAATATATTGACTACACTTGATCTTTTTGTTCTCGTATGTTTCAGGCTTCTATAAGTGAACGTCCTTGTGACACGTACGATCCAGATTTGATGAAGACAATCAGTCAGATTCGGTTGGAGGCTCAAGAACGTGCTTCAAACATGGCTGAAAGCGGAAGTTCGGGTGTTGGTAATAACAGGGAAACACCATTGCGAGATTTCTTCAAACCCGTTTTGAACAACAACTACTCTGGAATAGCAAGGACGCCTATTAATGCCAATACATTTGAGTTGAAAGCGTCCTTGATTACCATGGTGCAACAACAACAGTTTGGAGGCTCAGCTGTAGAAGATCCTATGGTTTATTTAAACTCATTCATGGAAATTTGCGACACTGTAAAAATCCATGGCGTGACTGAAGATCAGCTTAGACTGAGATTATTTCCCTTCTCTTTAAGGGATAAAGCAAAAAGCTGGCTACAAACCTTGCTTCCAAGAAGTATCACTACTTGGGAAGAGATGGGTCAGAGGTTCCTACAAAAGTACTTCACACCAGCAAAAGTGCATCAGCTACGAGGGGAGATAAGTTCTTTCAAACAATCTGAGTTTGAATCACTATATGAGGCTTGGGAATGATTTAAAGACCTACTAAGGCGTTGCCCACAACATAATTATCTACCTTGGCTTCAAATTCAGATGTTTTATAGTGGACTTACACCACCCACAAGAGCATTGGTATTCAGCAAGTGGAGGATCTTTGATGGGGAAATCAACCACAGAAGCAACTCAACTGATTGAAGACATGGCAACCAACGCCTATGGACATGGTACAAAAAGTGGTACAGCCAAGAGAGTGGGACTTCATGAAGTTGATAAGATTAGTGCCTTGCATGCCCAAATTGCAGCAATGACTCATAGGATGAATTTGGTGGAAGAAAAGAATAGTGGATCTCAACTTCAACAGCATCAACAAGTGCACTCCATTGCCGAAGCAAATAAGTCATTGTATCATGGAGAAACCTCAGTTGAACAGATGAATGCATTGAATAGATTCAACGGGTATCAAGCACCAGCTGGGGGGTATAATGTCCCAAAGTATTATCATCCTGGTGTGAGAAACCATGAGAATTTTTCATATGCAAATAACAAAAATGCTCAGATGCCTCTAGGTTTTGTCAACCAACAGCCCTTGCAAGATAAGAAGTCGTCTTTGGAGGATAAACTTGAGGAAATGATGAATATGCATACAAGATTCTTCAAAGAGCTAACTGGAAGGGTGGACAAGAATGACAATTGAGTTTCGGGAATTGAAATTCAAATTGGAAATTTAAATGTTACAGTTAAGAATTTAGAAACTCAAGTGGGGCAGTTGGCACAGATCGTGTCAAACAAGCAGCAGAATTCATTTCTAAGTGACACTCAAGTAAACCCTAAAGAGAGCTGCAATGCAATATTCATAAGAAGTGTGAGTGAAGTGCAGAGATAGCCCACCCTCTCTAAGTCTCCTATGCTGGTCAATAAGCCTGTCCATTCTGAAGGGCAAACTCCTATCGAGTCAATTGATCCGACACCTATCATTGATGAGAAAAAGAAGCTTAGACAACCTGACGTTACTATTCAAGGCAACAAACATATTGCGCTACCTTCGTTACCCTTTCCGTATAGGTTTTATAAGAAGCAATTAGGTCATGAGACTGTGCGATTGACAAAGGAGTGCAGTGCTATCATTTAAAGATAGCTGCCTGAGAAGCTAAAAGATTCGGGACGTTTCACTATTCCATACAGCATAGGAACTCAGATTTTTAATAAAGCTCTTTGTGATTTAAGGGCTAGTATAAATCTCATGCCATTCTCAGTATATTGTCGGTCGAAGCTACCGGAGATCAAGCCATCCAATATTGTCCTTCAGCTTGCAGTCAGTTCTATAACTTATCCACGGGGCATTATTGAGGATGTTTTAGTTAAGGTGGATAAGTTTATCTTCCCTGGAGATTTTGTAGTTCTTGATATGGAAGAAAACAGGGAGACACCATTGATTCTTGGGCGACCATTCTTAGCTACTAGTCAGGCCCTTATAGATGTTGCCATGGGAGAGTTCACATTGAGAATGAATGACAAAGAAGTTGTTTTCAACATCTACAGCTCATCAGAAAGCCTGACCAGAGGGTCGAAAGGCAAGAAAGAAACTGCTAAGAAAGCTGGTAATCAAAGAAAAATTGTAAAGCCCAAACCTGAATACATTCAAGTTGAAGAGGATGATTATGCTAAAGGGTGTGCAGATCAAGCACATAGGGAACCCAATTATGATATGAAAGAGCTACTCGATGTTGTTCATATTCAGAATAGTCTCAAGAAACAGTCACAGGATCACAATCTTAAGTATGGTAAAAAATGGATGGTGGAGACGGTTCTCCTCAACAATTGAAGCGGCGTATCCTCGTCGAGCTAACAACGTTAAACTTAGCGCTTAGTGGGAGGCAACCCACTTTAGGATTTTGCTTGATTACATTTTTGAGTAAGTTTGTTAGTTTTCATAGAGAAATTGAGTATATGCATTTACAATTGACTAAAAAGAGTCCACAAAACTGTAGACCGCAGTCCATGATATGATGACCTCGGTCACTAGTCCAATACACAAAACACTGCACTGAAGACCGCGGTCCTCAATCTGTAGACCGCGGTCCACAGAATGCATTGTTTGGTGCAGGAACATAAGGACCGCGGTCACCAGTATGAGTGTTTTCAGTGACCACGGTCCACAAAACATGGGTTTTGAGCAATACACTGAAGACCGCGGTCCTCATTCACAAATAATTCTCATGTTCATTCATCTAAAATGTTTTTTAGCACAATTTATCATATATTTTAGCATTAATATTTGTTTTCTTTCCAAGTCGTCATATTTATTTGATGATTCTTAACTTGTACTACCAGGACCCCTTCTCTAGGGAGAAGGACGAACCGACTGGCACAGTGTGCTGACAAACCCTCTCCCAACTTGAGCTCGCCTAAGTACTGTTAAGCCTCTTCACAACATCATACACAATATTATCAGAGTAATCATGAGAGATGTGGAAGCAAGAGAACAAATAATTACAGTAGGTTTTTTTAAGTTAAATAAAAGTCAACTGTATGTATACAGTCTTCGAAATGTAGCAGTAGCGAAAATGTCTAAGTAAAAAATATCTACAATATTTTTCTCACTTCCTATACATCATACTAACTCTCAAACCAATAAACCACATGAAAAAATCTACCAAAAATAAACGAGGTGCACTCTATGCAATGACCACCTTCTTCCCTTTGTTCGTAACAGAAGAACCTGAAATGTTAGAGTAGTAAACTCATTTTGTTCATAGTGGTTCAGTGAGTAATGTAGCCTAATTTATAACTTAGAACAGAAATTTTGCAAAATAATGTCTTGTATGAATGCACAAATGAATGCAACAGTTAATGAATGCTAAATCCACAATACAATCGTGCACCTTCCATTTTAAAAATAGTTTTAATGCTCAAACCACATCCTTAAGCTCTCAATAGCCTACAAAGCACTAATAAATCTACTCGAGCGGGTATACTCAATGGTTAGACATATTCTCATATCATATCATAGAAATCCGCCAGCTCATACCTCATGCATGGCAACCTCAAATCCTCCATAGGGGAGCCCAATTGATAGACCTACCCAAAACATACCCTTAGGTACGATGGCCACTCGTCCTCAATGCTCTACCACATTCAATACCCCAACCCGCACCCAAACCTCAAGATTTGATGCACATTTTCATATTTAAAACCTCATTTAAAGATTGCAAATGCATTTCAATATGTTACACATTTCATTTATGAACAGAATAATAAGTTAAGTGATAAATTATTAAAAAAAAAACTACTTACAAGGATGCTCAGCTCCCAGTGCTCCTCTAGTGACCATTCGCGTCCCACCGATGTTTGATCCTACACGATCAACATGGTTTCTTAATATCTATATGAAACTTGGCTCAAATCTAACTTTATGGTCCTTGGTCAATCAAAGGATTGACGCGATCAATTGTGATCTAGTTATATATTTAGTCAACTTTGTCAGTACAATCAATTCTAATCAAATCTAATACCTGCTGACCTATATGATCAACAGGGTCAACGTAGTCAACAAGGTCAATTTATGTCAATAGGCCATTAATATTAACCCAAAATACCAAAAACCTGTATTGTCTACTTGTGTCTCACCTTTGGTACACAATAACCAGCTATTTTTATAAATTTGGCGGTTCAATACAGTAAATAAGAAAATTTAACGATTTCCAATGTTACATATTTTTTTCAATAAGTATTTCATAATGTTGTATAATATTATATAACAATTTTTTCCCTATTATCAAACATCATTTTACCCTATATACATTTTTTCTATATTTATTAATTAATCCTCAAATCGCACAATCCAATTTAGTATATCAATTGACCTCCAAAAATCCTAATTTCTGTATCATTGAGTTTATAATTTTATTTTGGACATTTTTAGTACCCGCCAACTAAAATTCTAGTGTTAATAGGTATAAAATCCCTATGTGTCGACTTCGAACTACCATATAAATTCTTAGGGCCTAAATGGGTACAAACAATTTATATATCTGTATTTTAGTCATTAATCTAAATACAATGATACAATGATACAATGATATATACATACATACATACATACATACGTATATATATATATATATATATATATATATATATAAAATTTTGCTCTTATGAAAAATATATCCTAGTTTTTAGTCGCATAATAAATTAATAACTTTATTGAAAACTACACTATAAAAATTGTAATTCATAATTTTTATAGCAATTCTGAATTGAAAAGGAGTGAAAATAAATTACCCAAAATGTCAAATCCTCAAAAACATGCAGCTTTTCTTTTTCCTCCATTCTTTCCTTTTTCTTCTCTTTCTCTTCTCTTTTCTCTTCTTTTTTTTTCTTTCTTCTTTTCCTTTTTTTTTTCTTCTCTTTTTTTTCTCTCTTTTCTTCTTCTTCCCCGATGAGCAAGTGAGCAAGTGAGCAAATGAGGGAATGAGGAAAGGTTTTTGTAGGTTTGCTTTTGGTTTGACTTGGGGTGGGCTTCGCCACAAAACCCAAATTGTCAACATGCATTATCCATTCCAACTCATCACCATTATCCACTTTATTGTATATATGTTTTCATTTATTTATTCATTTTCCAATCCAATCATTACATATCTCATTTATCCCTTTAATATATATATATATATCTCCAACCAAACACATTATCTTTATCCAAAATTTATTTTTTATTATATGTGTGTGTGTGTGTGCAAGAATTAATTATTGCATTAATCATTTCATTCATGTTTTTCTTAGCTCACACTAAATAATTATTATCATTATTTATTTATTTTATTTTTATTTAATACACTCATTAATCAATACAATTGCCATAAAAATTACATATTTTCGTAAAATTATGTATTTTTTATTTATAATTTATTTATTGATTCATAAAAATACATGTCGAACCCATCGACTCAATGTCCCAAAAAATAGGTCATTACATGTACAACCTCCAACATTTCCCGATAAACTGAAGTATTGCTTTTTTGGATGAATTATCTAATGTAAATCATTGCTTACATGAAATATAATAAGTCTAGAAACGATGATGATGGTGGTGGTGACGATCATGATGACCTCAATCATATCACTGAGGCTAAGCTCATTGGAGACGAGGCATGAGCTTTATATTTTATTTTCTGGGGATGTATCTACTATGGTTTCACTATTGTCTAACTATTAATCTTGCTACTTGAAATTGTTTTTAATGTTGTTGCATAGTTTTTTATTTGCCTGCATTATTAGTGAATACAGGTGTCTGTGCTTCAATGTGTTCTCCTCTATGTGTGTGTGTGTGTGTGGTGTCATATTGAAGTTGTGCTCTTAAGGACAAGACACGGTGTAAGTTTGAGGTTGTGCATTAAAACTAATGTTCTTCAAGTCAGGTTATTTTTCTTTATTTTTATATATTTTGTGATATATTTCCTCTAAACTACATTTTTATAGGCATATCACATAATTGTTATTGAAGTTTTGTCATGACATTTAGATGTCATGAGACATCTAGGCATTTAGCATTAGGACATGGGCATGTAGAGCATATCTATGTCCCTTAGGCTAAACTAATACCCTTTTTTTGAAATTTTCACTGAGTGTTCTACGAAATCAAAAATTCCTCTAGTTTGATGAGATAAAGAGCTAAGGGTACTTTCAAATAGTTTATGTGTTTGGTTTGTCTAAAAATTGACTTTGACAAAGCTTTTTAGTCTTAGGTGAATTGAGAATCCAAAAATTAAGAAATGTGGGGAGCGAAAATCATAACATAAGTGGAGAGAATTTCTCACAGACTCCTGAAATAATCAAATCTATTTTGAACACTGCTTAGGAATGACATTAGGAGGGAAATGAAGTAAGTCATCATTATTTCAGTTTTAGCCTCAAGGCGATCTCAACACTTAAAAATCTTTTGGGAACAATTTTGAGATTTGAAGCTTGTTTTCTTGTAATGAACCCAAACAATATATAAACACCTTACCTTTTTACGCATGTTTCAATTGAACTGTGACGACCCGCATTTTTTTATCATCGGAACGACGGGTCCGACGTTCATGTACTCAATGTATTTTCTGGAATTATAATGAGAAAATACAAAATTTTCCTCAATTTTTCTC
>JAJIYU010014696.1:0-13088 GCA_030144865.1 Tinospora cordifolia
TCCAACGAGGGATGCGCTCGGGGGAGCCATCCACAGAGCTTAAGGCAGTACACAGTCAGTTGAGACACAGTGTACCGATATGCCTGAGTAATCCGATAGTCCCATATGTGTGGGTTATCCGGGGTTCCGACTCAATGTAGCTATTAAGACTTCCGCTAAGCTAATTGAGATGAGTTTGTGTGAATGGCTAGCCAAGAATAGGTGTATTCGAGGCGCCGCACGAGCAAATCTAGGGAACAAATGATAGGCCTATGACAATGGGCACCCAACGAGCACCTAACAATGCCCACTGAAATTTTGGGTGAGGGGATATATTTAACCAGTGGAGAAAAAGAAATTTTGTTTACTTTTTTATAAAAAAAAATTTATTTCTAAAACCTTCTCAATTAAATTAATGGGTTTTGCACCAAAGTTTATATATTGAAATGAGTAAGTTAATTTTATATTTAGACTTTCTCATATTTGAAAAAAAAAATTAAATTAAATTAATTCAAATAATAGAAAAAATAAATATAAAAACTATATAGCTTTTTATCTATGGTAAAAATATAATTAATATATCTAATTATATTTGTTTTTTTTCATATTTACTTTTAATATTATTTTTAAACTTTTTAGTTAAATTTTTTAAAATTACTTTTCAAACTCAAAATATTTCAATCTAAAACCTTAAAATGTCAAGGCAACTGAACTACAAATAAAGGTAGTAATTCATATTATCGATTCATAAATGAGTAATGCCCATATATTATTAACCTAAATTCGATCCATCTATTAATCATGTCACATTTACAAACTCAAACTCGACTCGTTTATTAATTATGTCATAATTATAAACTTATATATAACTTATTTAACTTTTTGTGACTAATTTTTTAAATTATTTCTATAAAAATATTGATAAAAATATAAAATAAAATAATTTATTAAAAATATATTAAATTAATTTTTTTTAAAAATTAATTAAAATTATATTATTAACATATTAATAAATATATAAATATATAAATTTATTTATTTATAGTATGTCTCTTAATTTTCTGACCAATGATATTAAGGTATCTTATTATATTATTTAATATTTGTGATTTAAATTATTCATATTATTTAATGTAGATATATTATAAATGCTACAATTACCATATTAATTTGTCATATACCAAATGGACATAAGCCTGATGCGGTGATGATTGGTGCCGCGTTCTGCGTGCATTAACCGTTCGAACCGGACTCCATTTTCCCTTTTGTAATTCTGTTTCCTCTCCGACATCTATTTTATGAATGAGAAGAAACTCAGAAGAAGAAGAAAAAACAAGGAAGAAGAAGAAGCAACCACAATGGCCGACCATAACAAAACCACATTCCATGTAGGAATGTTCCCATGGCTAGCCATGGGACATTTGACACCATACCTTCGTTTCTCCAACAAATTAGCAGCAAGGGGACACAAAGTCTCCTTCCTTGTGCCCACCAAAACCCAATTCAAATTACAGCCATTCAACCTGTTCCCCCTTCTCATTTCCTTTGTTCCTCTTGATGTTCCCCACGCCCACGGCCTTCCACACGCCTCCGAAACCATGTCCGACGTTCCTTACTCTCTCGCACCCCTCCTAGGTGCTGCTTTTGACAATTTAAAAAGCCAAGTTGAGCTCTTTCTTCAAACCGATCGTACTCGTTTTATCTTCTATGACTTCGCCTATTGGCACCCCCCCCCCCCCCCCCCCCCCCCCCCCCCCCCCCCCCCCACCCCCCATCGCCCGTCGCCTTGACATTAAGTCCATCGCCTTCATGGTCGTTGGCCCAACCATCAACGGTTTCCTAGCCGTTGATCATAGTAACAAGCAAGCCATCAAGGAGGAGGACCAACTTCTCTTGTTGCTTCCACCGCCAGGCTATCCGACTCCCTCATTTCGCCTTCCATCATTGCAAATCCAATCCGCTTTACAAATTCTCTCCCAGTTTGGCGCTAATGGCATCAAGTTGTACGAGCGGTTGCAAGCCTCATTGAGCGAAAGTGATGCCATTACCTACAAAACTTGTCGAGAGGTTGAGGGCCCATTTTGTGATTACCTATTGCCTCAGATCAGTTAGAGGATCGATGGGTTAAATGGTTGGGCGGCTTCGAGCCAGGCTTTGTGGTGTACTGCACATTTGGAAGCGAGTGTAACTAGAAAAGAATCAATTCCAGGAGCTTGTTTTAGGTTTGGAGCAAACAGGTTTACCGTTCTTGGTAGCTTTGAAGCTGCCATTTGGGGTGGAAACGGTGGAAGAAGCGTTTTCGGACGGGTTCCAAGAGAGGGTGGGAGGGAGAGTTGTTGTTCATGGACGTTGGGTGCAACAACTTAAGGCATGGTTGTGTAGGTTGCCTTGTGAGTCATTGCGGGTACGGGTCTATGTGGGAGGCATTGGTGCCTCCCACATAGATAGTGATGGTGCCTCAGATTCCAGATCAGTTTCGGAATGTAAAGTTGATGAGTGAACAGCTGAAGGTAGGAGTGGAAGTGGAGAGGAGGGAAGAGGATGGATGGTACAGTAAAGAGAGTGTTTGCAAGGCTGTGAAGTTGGTGATGGATGAGAAAAGCCAATTAGGAAGGAATTGAAGGCTAATCATGATAAGTGGAAGGGTATTTTGTCAAGGGAAGGTTTTGAATTTTCATATATTGATAGGTTTTTGGAGAACTTAGAGAGTCTCGAGTGATCGAATTCCTTTTAATTAGAAATTATGGGTGTTTTTCACTTGCTGGTTTCTTATGGTTTTTACCGTGTTTGGGGTAAAATATATCTTAGAGAGACTAGTGCCCTCACAATTCAAGATTGAGTGTGTGTGTGTGTGTGTGGATAATATGTCATTATTACATTATGATTTCTTTTTTTAATGTATAGTTTGGATCATTTTAGTATTCTTCTGTCATTACTATTTGTGAATTAATTACTAAGGCCAAACAAATCAAAGGATACAGCAAGAAAAAATAAATAAATAAAGCAAGATTCAAAACTTCAATTTAACCCTAAACTTTCACTTTAGATATTCGAATTAATTTGAAGAAGTTTGAAAAGTTTGTGAAATTATTGTGAAAACTTGACAAATTAAAAAAGTTAAAATGATTTTATATAAATACAAAAATATATATAATTACATTGGATATGATGAAAATAGTTTTAAAATAGACAGTTTTATTTATATAGGTACAAACATAACTATTTTAAATATGTTTTTTACATTCATAATGTTTAACGCATGCAACACAAAACTAATTATATTGAATTGATGAATTTAAAATGAGATTATTTGACCTTACTTCTCCTTCTTTTTTGTTTTAATGTTAATTTTGCGGCGTCTTCTTTTTCAACTTATACTTTCACTAATTTAGCTTCTACTGCTAGCAACTTAATTTATTAATTTATTATTTAAGTATTTTCTTTTTTACTTTCATCTTATGAGAGTTAACTAAAAGAAATTAGCTTTGAGAATATTTTGAATTTACATTCACCTTTTTCACCTTATGTTAACTTTATTTATTTGTTGTCTTTTCAGTAAAATATATCAAATAATTTATAATTCATTAGCTTGTTAAAATTTTAAAACTTATAATAAAATAAAGAAAAGATCAAACAGAAAAGAAAAAATAGAACGTATACATATATTACTTTAATATATTTTATATGTAATATGTTTTAACTGGTATATTATGTTGGTTGATGTAATTAAAAATAATACATAATTGTTAGTATTTATTTTTTTTTCCTTAATAAAATAAATTTTCTTACGTCTAATCGGATATTATATAATTTTGTCAATTTTTTATTGAACGTTGTTAACCTTTGGTGAATTATTTTAACAAACTTTTATAACTTCTATTTTACATGGACTTCTTACTTTAACAATACATTAAATAGAAATAATTTTTAAAGGGTTTCCGAATTTTTAAAAAAATTTGAACCGTAGTGTAAAAAGAACATTAAAGATTTTGGTAATGGAGTTTGAAGATGAGATGAGTGTTCTTTTTTTTTTTTTTTTTTTTTTTGGGGGGGGGGGGGGTTTGGGGGGGGCAGAAACTTCAGGGGTGATAAAAAAAAAATGGGTTAATAGTCAAACCTATCCAAACCTTTAGTGATTTTAGTAAAAATAGTTTAACTTTTTAATTTTAACAAATATATTTTAATGTTTCAGATTGATATTAAATTATATTCAATAGAAAATAAAATTAAATTAATTTGTATACGTGACAGATAAGACGGCGAAATAAAAATAATGTGATAATATAATTTCGCCATCTCATTTGTCACGTATGTAAATTAATTTCATTTTTTTCTGTTAGATATAATTTGATATCAATATAAAATATTGAGATATTTATGCTAAAATTAAAAAGGCAGACTATTTTTGTCAAAATCACCAAATATTTGCATAGTTTTGACTATTAACCCTAATAATATTTATCCCAAAAATGGATAAGTCATTCTAAGGAGACGAGACGTCCATCCCCAACACCTACTCCCAATGCTAGTGTGCTATTGGCATGGATGGAGCAATTTATCTGCAGGTTGTTGCTATTCATTTAATGGAGATGGATATTTTGGCCTATTGATCTTTTAATATATTAATTTTAACAATTATATATATATATATATATATATATATATATATATATATTATTGATAATGAGATGTATATAATATTGTTCGTGTACTTTTACTTTGCATCATCACCATTGTACCTGAAGCATCATTCAATGCTTGCTTGTATCTTCTACTCTTAGGGGGTCTGCACTAGACGTTTATTAACATTGAGGTGGTGTTCAATGGAGCGTCACCTCAGCGGCAAGCCGTTAAGATCGAGCGCTCAACGCCCCTTTTTTTATTTTTTTTATTTTTTATTCTAAAAACCGTTTTAATCCTCACTATTTATTCACTTTAATACATTTTAATTTATGTCATCTATTGAGCAAATAATATATTAGATAATCATTTTTTAACTTAAATAGTTATACTAATTAACACAAGTAACTAATTTTGGTTATGAATATATTAAAGGCCTCTATTTCAATATAAATATAACTCCTAGAATTAAATTATTTGAATTCCTAGTATACCATAATGTAAATTAATGGGATTATTTAAATATTTTAATTACATTCATTATGATTAATGTAACCCCTAATATCAAAAAATCTGTATAAAAAGGTCTTATATCTCATAGAAATTATCAACAAAAAGAACAATTTTCTCTTGAAACTTTTTCATTTCTCTTGAAACTCTTTCTTCTCTCTTGTATTCTTAAGCAATTTTTCTTATTCTCTAGAGAAATTTTTTTTCTTTACCTTTTTCAATTAGATCTAGTTAGATTTATAACACGTTATCAACACGATAGCGCACTTGATGAAAATATCTTAAAAATCAAAGAAACAAGAATTTCAAAGATGTAACAAATAAATAATTTATTTACTATATTATCGATTCTTTATAGTCTAATCTTAATTTTTATAATACAAATAATATTATAAGTTTCAGTTGATAATAGATTAGTCTTGTCTTAAGTAAAGCTAAACATTGAAATAGAAATGAGTTACCTAGTTCTTGGAGAAAAGTTATTTAAAAAGACTCTTTCTTACTGCTCTTTTTTCGAGGTTGTCTTACCAACTTATACAAATATTATATTTAAAAAAAAGAAAAATCAAGATGTAAACATAAAATATTATTTTTGGTGTTATTGACATGTATATATTATTTCTTGTTATAATTCTATTGCAATTATATTTGCATGTTTGTTTGTAAATCATATATAGAAGTTAAAAGCATAAATATTTAATATTAAGATAAGAAAAGTTAGATATATATTTATCTTATTAATGTCATAAAAAAGGAATGATCATTGTGAATATAAGTATTAAATTGATCACTTTGGTGTATAAGTAAAATAAAAATTATTTTGATAAAAAATTATCATTCTCGTCCAATTGGTATAATACATTCCCTAAAGTAAATGTTTGATTCATTAACAGTCATTGATATGGACATAGACGTAATCGCTACAATAGATGAAAAAATATATATCACAGTGGTCAAGGCTAAAATAATGTTTAATACCATTGTGATCATAGTTTTTAAGTAATTAGTATTATGTTATAAGCCATAAAAGAGAATAAAAAACTTGGATGAAATTATTTCTGTACATCAAAGAAAAAAAAAACTCTTAAGAGATTGTTTATCTAAATTAAAAAATGTTTTTGACAATTTTGATTTTTTTTATCATTAAGTTCATTTAGTTTGTTATAATATTTTGTTTATATCTTAAAGTATATAAGAAAACAACGTAAATGATTGAGATTATTTTTGTTCATATATTTGAAGCAAAGACCAAGGTCTTTAGCTTCCAAAGCCCTTAAAATTTTTAAAATTATTTCAATCATGTATATTGACTAAAATATTTTTTTGTATATTTTAATTCATATAAATAAAAGAAAACTTTGTGAATGAAATATTTATACTTAGTTATAGCTTGAAGCTATACAAAAAAGGGGATTCGGTCAAAATCTTATTATTTTATTTAATTACAAAAATATTATGGTTAATTGCACTCAAAGTTGTAGTAGCAATTACATACAAAAAATATGATATTTGATTTAATATATTAAAATTACAAAACTTGAAAAAAAAATCATAACCTAAAGCTATATAATGAGAATAATATTTCATAAATTAAAATTATTGAGAAATAATGTTTTCGTTATTAGCTATTAAAAAGAGTTGTGTTAGCGAGATTTTCTAGCATAAAGCTATTGAAAAAAAAATTATAAAATTATAATATATGTATAACTAGACAGAAGCTATTAAAATATTTTAAAATGTCAAAATTATAATGCTGTATAAGTAACTAGATTAAGTTTTATCAATGGACCCACGTTTATGATTGTAAATTTTTAAATTAGTCTGAAGTTAATTAAGAGTTTGTCTAATGGTAATAACATTTACATTATTATTATTATTATTATTATTATTATTATTATTATTATTATTATTATCATTATTATTATTATATCATTAATTTAAACTACATTATCAATTATATTAATTTTATGTACAGAGTTACATTTGTACCAAAAATAATTTATAAAATAAATTTTAATTCAACTTAATCTTGTTCTAACATCAAAATAATTTAGATAAAATTACTTATTTTTAATTCACATGAAATGAAATAGATTATCCTATTATATGCCTACGTGAATGCATAATCTAATTAATCAAGAAATTGTTTGTGTGTTGAGATTTTCTTGCTTGGGTCACTCACGTGCTATTACGAGATGAAAAGAAGATAGAATGTGCTACTGAGATGAAAAGAAAAGAGGATGTGTTGCTGTGTGAGGTATGAAAGATACGGTTAAATTAATAGGGTGGTTGCCATATGAGTACGTGATGATGAGTAGATATATATATTAAAAAAAAAAAGAACTAATGATAAATCTTTATTTTACTCCATTTGTATCTCCCTTCTAAAAATGACCAAGTCCAACCTCATGTGATTAATTTCCTTGGACACATAATCACATGTGATTGACCCATAAAATTAAAATCTCAGCCCTCCTATTTTATCCTTAAATTATTTAATTTGATTAATTCATGGGATGACACTTGTCACACTTTTATTGATAATCATTATGTTTAGATGATGTGTCAATTAATTAAAATTCATTAATTACTTTTTTTTTCCAATATTACATACACCTAGTATAACATTTAACTTATAAATAATGGTACAACATTGATATACAAATAGTATAATATTAGTAAGTGCTATAAAAATTACTTATTAACAACTATTAATATACTAAAAGTCGGTATATAATCGATATAACATTAATATAGCATTTAGCTTATAAAAAATGGTATAACATTAATAAATAGCTGTTATAACATTGATGTATAGTATTATAAAAATCATTGATTAACAAGTGCTAGTATACCAAACGTTGGTATATAATCGATATAACATTGGTATACTTTTAATACTGTATAAAATTGGTATAACAATTCATCTACCTTAGAACTTGTAGATCTTGTATGAAATTAAAAATTTTCATCGAAAGATTCATCTAAGCCAATCAGACGGGAATGGTCAAGTTAGAACCACCAGCAACAACCACGAACGACTAGATCTCTGCCTTTCTCCCATTTTTTCCCTTCCTTTTTGTGTAATCGCCTTTTCGTTTACTTTTCTCCGTCATTTCTCAAATTTCTGTCTTTTTCTAAGGTTTCTTAGATCTCTATTTTTCTCTGAGTTTCGATCTCTGCCCTATCTCGTTCGTGCTTAGAAGCCAGGCAACAGTGAGGATTTCATGTAAGCAGATCGATCTACCATGGCGTCCATTGCAGGAGTTTTGATCTCTGCCTCATCTCGTTTGTGCTTGAGAAGCCAAGCAACAATGAGGATTTCATGCGAGCAGTAATGAGTTTCAATCTCTGCCCCATCTCATTCATGATCAAGCCAAAACCACCATCTAGTAGCAATATCGTGTGAACAGGTGAGAAGAATAGCAAGTGGCGAAGCATAACAAAGAATAAAAACGATACAGCAGTAGCAAAAGGCGAGGAGCGGCGTATTGGACAAGGATGAATAGCGTGCAAGCAGCTAACAGCAGCAATGTGAAAATAGAAGAAGAGCAGGTCACAAAGTAGAACAAAGAAACGTAGGTCACGAAGTAGCAGAAGAAGAGCAGGTTGAGAAGTAGAATAAAGAAGAAGAACGGTGCAGCAACAACACGTTCACTCCTATTCACAATCCACTATCCGTTTCATCATTCTGCAAGTGATTTGTTCACCCTCTCGATCTCTGCAACAACAATGAACAACCAGGTCTTTGCTTTGTGTCCAAGATAGCTAAGAAGAATATCAAGGAGGTCGGTGGTGCCGTTGTTCTAACTGCCTAGATCTTCTACCAGTGTTTTTTTGTGGATGAATAACTTTGGAAAAGCAGAGGAGAAAAAAAAAGACAAAACATAGATGAGAGTAAGTTGCAATTTCGTGGATGAAGATGAGATTACTAGAAAAAGAGGGTTTATTACGGAGCAGAGATCCACGATGGAAAAACAGAAGAAGTTCGGAATTACTGCTATTGATAAAATATTTGATATATTTAACAATAGTTTAAGTTTTATGATATAACTGAAACTTTACAAAAAAAAAGTGAGATATTTTATTATAAATAACTTTTTATTAAAGAGAACAATTCTCTGTTGAAAAACTTTCTTTTCTCTAGTATTCTTGAGTTTTCTTCCCATTCTCTTGAAGAAATTCTTGTTTTTTCAATTTCTTCTAGTTTGATTCATAACACGTTATCAACACGAGCTAATACTTCAAGATCAACTTCGAAGGCACAAAAGTTTAGAAAGAAAAAGCTTGAAGGTATACTTTGATTTATGTGATTAAATATTTGAGTAATACATTTTGTTTGTACATGTTTATTTATATATAATATTAGTTACTATTAATTATATGTAATTATATTGACTAAGAAAGTATGCTTTGTAGTTGCGTCTAATACGATCTTCTACATTAGAAATCAAAAGTCAAATAAATAAATTTATTTAATATTTTATCGATTGATTATGTTCTACTCTTGATTTTTATAAATAGTACTATAAGTTTGGGTTGATAATAGGTAAGCCTTGTCCCGAGTAAAGCTAAACATTGAAAGGGAGATGGGTTATCCTATCCTAGTAGGCAGGTTACTCTAAGTAGACTCTGTCACACCGCCCTTTTCTGGAGGTTGTCCTACCAATTCATACAAATAGTACATTTTGATTAAATATCAAGATGTAAACATATATATAATTGGTATTATTTATTATTAAGTAATATATATATATATATAACATATCTATTTCATTAAAATAGATTAAAAATTTACTTGAAAAAAATAATAATTATTTAAATAGTCACATTCTAATATATTTTATATATTTTGTGAAGCAATATGTCGAACCTCACGAAGTTAGAATTTGTGGCACTTGATATTTCGAGCAAAAATTATTTATCATGGATTTTAGATGCTAAAATTCATCTTGGTGTGATGGCTCTTAGAGACATCATCAAGGAGGAAAATAATGAGTCCCTGCAAAATCGTCTTAAGGCAATGATTTTTCTTCGTCACCATCTCCATGAGGGATTGAAAATTGAGTATCTTACTATAAAAGATCCACTTGAATTGTGGAAATGTTTAAAATAAAGATATAACCACCAAAGGACAGTTTTTCTTCCAAAGGCTCGTTATTACTGGATGCATCTTCGGTTGCAAGACTTTAAAAGCGTGAGTGAGTATAACTCCGTGGTATTTAGAATTAGCTCACAATTATTATTGTGTGGAGAAAAGATCACTGATGATGATATGTTAGAAAAAACATTCTCCACTTTTTATCCCAAGAATGTGCTCCTGCAACAACAGTATCGAGAGAAATGATTTAAAAAATATTCAAAGCTAATTTCTTATTTTCTTTTGGCTGAACAAAATAATGAGCTATTAATGAAAAATCATGAAGCTCGTCCAACTGGTTCTGCTCCATTCCCTGAAGCGAATGCAGTGGCATCAAATAGTATTGGACATGGAAGAAGTTATGGTCGTGGTCGTGGTCGTAGACGCAATCGAGGTTGACATACATATTGTGGTGGTCATGAAAAATCTTCTTATCATAAAAATAATATCAGCCACCAGTAGTAGAAAAATAATGAGAAGAAAGAAGAAAAAGAAAAGAGAGTTTCAAAGAATTCTGAGAATGTATGCTACAGATGTGGTATGAAAGGACATTAGTCACACACCTGTCGTACGTCAAAACATCTTGTTGATATTTATCAAGCATCATTGAAAGAAAAGGAAAAAAGTGGAGACAAATTTTATTTCCCAAAATGATGACATTGACCAAAGTCCTCTTAACATAACACATTTGGATGTAGCAGATTTTTTTGAAAACTCGAAAGGAAGATGTGACTGAATGAAGATAAATTTTTAAATTTTATTATTATTACTTTTGATTATGTGTATCACTTTTGTATGCTTGTTTTTCAATGTGTGTTGCTTTTGTGTATTTATTTTGGTGTATTTTTCTCTCATTTATATATAAAATAAAGTATTTCTGACAAATATTTACTTTATTTTAATAAAAAAAATATGGATGTTTATGATCAAACTTTAGCTAGAATCAAAATCAAAGATAAAGATATTTATCTTGTAGACAGTGCTACGACACATACCATACTTACAAATAAAAAATAATTTTCTCATTTGCTTATGCAAGAAGCTAATGTTAGCACAATATCTGGTAGTGAGAAACTTATTGAAAGCTCTGAAAGAGCTAATTTATTGTTACCTGAAGGAACAAAGATTATTATAAACGATGCATTACTTTCTACTAAGTCTCGAAGAAACTTGTTAAGTTTCAAAGATATTAGAAAAAATAAATATCATATCGAGACAATTAATGAAAGAAATATTGAATACTTTCATATCACAAGTATGGTATCGGGTAAGAAACATGTATTAAAAAAATTACCCGCTTTTTTTCTAGTTTATACTACACGAATATTACAACAATTTGAGATAAATGTTATAGTAAACCAGAAGTTTACTGGTGTCAATGTTTTTAATATTTGGCATGACTGGCTAGGACATCCCGATTCTATAATGATGCGAAAAATTATTGAAAATTCACATGGACATATACTTAAGAACCAAAAGATTCTTAACTCTAGTGAATTCTTATGTGTTGCATGCTCTCAAGGAAAGCTTATTATTAGACCATCACCAACTAAGGTTGGAATTGAGCCTCTTGCATTTCTGGAACGTATACAAGGTGACATATGTGGGCCCATTCACCCACCGTGTGCATCTACAAGATGGTCACACGTGTCTTTATTATCAACTCGTAACCTAGTGATTACGAGATTGCTTGCTCAAATAATACGATTAAGAGCTCAATTTCTAGAATATCCGATCAAGAAAATACGTCTTGATAATGCTAGTGAGTTTACATCTCAAGCTTTCAATGATTATTGCATGTCAATTGGGATTATTGCCGAACATCCTGTTGCTTATGTTCATACACAAAATGGTTTAGCAAAATAATTTATTAAGTGCCTCCAATTAATATCTAGACCATTGATTATGAGAGCAAAACTCTCTGTTTCTCTATGAGGACATGCTATTTTACATGCAGCAGCTCTTATACGAATCAAGCCAACAAATTATCATAAATTCTCTCCTTTGCAATTGGCTTATGATCAAGAGCCAAATATTTTCCATCTAAGAATTTTTGGATATGTGGTATATGTTCTGATTGCTCCATCACAACACACTAAGATGCGTCCTCAAAGGAGATTAGATATATATGTTGGATATGATTCTTCATCGATAATCATTGACTGGAGATATTTTTACAGCACAGTTTGCTGACTGTGATTTTGATGAGACAGTTTTTCCAACATTAGGGGGAGAGAATAAACAGCTGGGAAAAGAAGTAGATTAGAATGCTTCATCATTATCCCAATTTGATCTTCGAACAAAGTAATGTGAATATGAAGTTCAAAGGATAATTCATTTGTAAAATATTGCAAACAGATTGCCAGATGTATTTACTGACCTTAAAAGAGTGACTAAATCTCATATTCCAACTATCAATATTTCAGCTCATATTGAAGTCCCTGAAGGACAACTTGTTGCAAATGAATCAAAGACGTACCTAAAGCATGGTAGACCAATTGGTTCCAAAGATAAAAATTCTCAAAAAAGAAAAGGAGCAACTGATAAAGATGTCTAAATGGAGGAGATAGACCTATATGTGTATATATACTTTATTTTTATTTATTTCTTAAGCAACTCCTTAAATTTTATAATTAATTCTACTAAACCTAAATTTTTATTTAATTATCAAATTAATGTTTTATTTGCTTAATTTTTACTATATCTCTAATATATTTTATTTTTCATGTGCTGATAATGCTCATTTTGACACTAAATTTATTATCTTATAATTGAGCATTATCATATTTTAAGGCTCATTATTTAGTAATTAACTATAAAATATATTTAACTTCTTTTT
>JAJIYU010014697.1:0-13105 GCA_030144865.1 Tinospora cordifolia
TACATAATTTATCTGAAAATGAAATAAGAAATAAATTATGTAATTATGGAAAAGAAAAATATAGATTATCCAAATATTAGCATTAAAAATATTAAGGAAATAGAAAAATATGAAATAAATACAATATTAAATAATTAGAAAGGAAAAGAATTTAGTAAATCATCAATATGGAAGGGGATATACAAGAAAATCAAATTTTTATCAATTTGGAAGTGTCCAATTGGCTAAATTCGGATTATAGAAGCTTTGGAAAGAGATTTTGTAATTAGAAACACGATCCAATGGTCCAAATTCGATCTGTCCGATCCAACGAATAAGATCAAAGGCTTGAACAACGTTTACGAGCGCCGAATCACGAAGATCTGACAGCCACAAATCGATCATCCAAATCTAATGGCACAGATCAAAATTGAAAGCGGAGATCGCAAACAGACCGCAATCGAGGAAAATCCACCAGTCCAGAAACGATCGGCCTAATAAAATGAACAGGATCGTTTTCGTTGATCGCAAAATCGAATCCGCACATAGAACTCGAGGTTTATCCAACGGCGGAGATCAAAGCCGTGTAGATCCAATTGCGAACCGGTGCTGTGCTTGAAGATGATCAACGGTCCAGATCAAATTCGATGATCTTGATCGCGATCTGATGCTATCATCGAAGACCATCAACGACCGAGATTCCACCCGCCAAAACAAAATCGCGAACGTACACTCCAATCGAGGTTGATCAATGGACGAGATCAAAGATCTAATTCAACTGCTTGATCCGAGCATGATCCGACGGTTCTGATCTAATCAGAATGCGTGTCTCGAGGCAGATCCAACGTTCCAGTCTCTCTCTCTCTACATCCTCCAGTCTCTGGTCTACATCCTCATTGAGCGCTGGGCTCATGAGTGCCTGTAAAATAAAAATGGGGTGAGCTCGAAAGCCAGTGGATCTCCCCTACACATCAATAGCATTATACAAACGAGCATACAAAACATGCAAATAGTTTCAATCATTAGGGGCGTTTCAAACACTTAGTCAGTTTCTCCGTTGTGCTCTAATATCAAGAATTTACCATCTGATATTAGGAATTAACCGAAAGGGTAAACCACTCTCGATATCCCAATTGTGGTCCTGAACACAATCAGGCGAGACATCTTTATAACACAGAAGTCTACCTCTGAGACCACGACCCAAGAAGATACTGAAACCACGATGACGTCCTGGGATATTCGGAGAACCTCAACGCGATGTGCCACCAGTGCCCGTCCATCGCCCCGGTACGTGGAGTTCTTAATAAACCTTTAATGTTCTTTAGTTTCACAATCATAGTTTTCATTCCACACAACATACAAACATGCTTATTCAAGATGCTAACCTAAGCAAAGAAAGCAAATAATCACCAAACAAATCATGATACCCTAACATTAGAAAGCGAATAACCAGCCATTAGGATATCATATCAATCATTCCACCCAAGGCATACATTCCTCGCATGATACTAAGTACAGGATTTTTAACATAGATCATATTCCATATCCTACATCTGCATAATACTAAAGAGTGAGGAAGAGATAAGCAACCCCACCTATGCACGCCGAAACATTGCTGGATCGTCACCCCTCGCACCGTAGTCCAATATCGTCAATCTGCATCATTAGATGGTAATGATACATTACTTTTGCCCTTTAGTGCATATCTAACTCGACCCTAAGGGTCTGTTATCACTCAATGTTTTATAGTGTACCCAAAACACTCCAAAATGACATCCAAGTCCATTGACTGCGCTCAGTACAGTGTGGACCACGGTCTACACACAATTTCTCACTAAATAATGGGATTTCACATGTGTACACCATACTTGTGATTCCTAATCCAGTTTAACACTTAAGTCTAGTGTATTGGACACCCAACAATAATTTAAACACATAAACCAACTAAAGAATGGTTGTTCACATTATTTATTCATCAAAACCCTTTGATCAAATCTTAAAAACGGGATTTTGTTTCAATGAAATAAATCCCTTCATTTCTACAACCAAATAACCATCCTAAATCCATCGTACTAGTGTCCAAGCACACATATAAGGGAAGAAACAACAGCTTATCCCATTTGACTTGGTTTCCAACTACTAAACCTACAATAGCAAGTTTATGAACGGATCTTAATCACTTTGATTCACTAACTATTGATAACTACACATTTATGAGATTGAATCTTAAAGGAAACTCAAGGAAAATTAGAAAACTCACCCTTGAATTGCCCCAGTCGCTCCTCTCCAAATCCCGAATCGTTTCAATGCAAAATGAGAAAATCTGCGCTTGAAAGATATATATAGCTCGCACACGGACCGCGGTCGGCATCAGACGGGCCTTGGTCATCGGACAAGTTTCTATTCATGGACCTCGATCTTCACTTTATGGACTTTGGTCACCCCTTTATGGACCGCGGTCGGCACTTTATACACCGTGGTCACCCATGTGACCTAGTTTTTCTCTTTTTTGTGATTTTTCCCCTGATGACGGCGGTCTTCCCATAAGGACCGCAGTCCACAGTGTGTTTTTGCACTTTTCACGGATTTTTCTCATCACGGACCGCGGTCGGCATCAGACGGACTGTAGTCGACAATATGGTGTCCTGTTTTTTAACACTTTTTTCCGCACGTTTCTAACTATCCGAATGTTCTAATAAATTTTATCTTGATTAAATATCATACAATGATTATTAAAAACAAGTTTCCAATCATTTTTATATTTATTTTGAATTTTTAAAAATTCATGTTGACGTGGACACATCATAAGACCTAGGGTGATTACAAACTAAATGAATGACATGTCCAAAAATTAGAATAATTGGCCAAGATTTGGATTTTCATTTGCCTAGTGACCTCAGTGGATCTTAAATAAGGAAAGTTTTTGAGGAAAAATCACCTCAGGCCAAACCATACCCTAAAATGTGCATTAGGTTCATGTGATTCCAAAACTATAGGTTATAAATCATAATTCCTTGTAAATAATGAGATATTAATTTTTATTTAACTTTTGTGAACCTGTGAAGTCATGGCCACCTCTAACATGTACAAGGCACATGGGTGGAACACCATGATCATGCACAACCTACCCTACCCAAAGCTCCATGGAATGTGCCCATCATTTGAATTCATGAAAAGTGATCTCATATGCCATACAATTGATCATGTATGCCCACACCTGCCCAAGAAATGAGACGTCCCATAGGAATTGTAAAATCTAAGAAGAGTGATTCCATGTACACCGTCCTTGATCATGTATATCATACCCCATTTGTGCTAAACCGGCCCATGTGTGTGTGTGTGTCTGCACATGTGAACAACCCAAATTAAAATGGTTAGAAATCTAAAACATGCACCCAAAGACCATAACTGTTCCATGTACATAAGCCAAGAAAACTAAAATAGAAACTTCCTTTTCTCCCCTTTTGGCGCCAACTCATGGGTGTACACTAAAGGGTGCACCATACTCGTAGCTTGAATTATTTATGAGTTTTCTTAAGCTTAGATTTGCATATTAGACTATGATATAGTGTCCCTTCAAGTTTGATTGCATATTCCCCTTGCTTGACACCCAAGTATAGAGAAATAGAAAGCATTCGATGTGTGTTGGTGTGATGAGCAAGCAAGAGAACAAAATAAGAAAGTTTTATGAGCAAGATCGTATCTAATGAAGGATGTCCCAACTGAGATTAGCATGATACCAAGTCTAAAAAATTCTCTAATATTAATTAAGAAATAGGCTAGATAATCAAATATTAGCTCATGAGAATTTGGCAAGCTTATGTGGGCCCATGAACATACTTGCCCTATTCAAGCCTAGCCGTCCACCTTGGTTTAGAAAGTTGCACAACTTTGTGAGCTGCCAAAGCTGCCCTAGACGTCCCCTAAGTGCTCATGAACACCTATAAATAACCCTTCTTGCTCACATTAATCTCATCCTAAAGCAAAGAGTTGACAGTTCCCTCTTTGTGTGCTTTTGCCCTCTTCTTGCCACCCCTTCTCACTGTCTCTTCTTTCTTGTGTAAGTTCTTATTTCAGTATTTTAGAGCGTTGTTGAAGTAGTTTTGTTGCTGATTAGAAGTTCTTGAATTCTGAAAGTGGTAGATAACCTATAAATACCCCCTTTTGCTCACATTCATCTCATCCCAAAACAAAGAGTCGACACTTCCCTCTTTGTTTGTTCTTGCCCTCTTCTTGGCACCTCTTCTCATTCTCTTTTCTTTCTTATGTGAGAAGTTCTTATTCTAGTATTTTAGAGATTTTTTGAAGTAGTTTTGTTGGTGATTAAAAGTTCTTAAAGTTCTGAAAGTGGTAGATAACGGGAACCTTTGCCAGATTCAACAAGAAACTCGGATTAAGGTGGAGGGGATTTCTTGAACTTGTACTTTGCTCTTTCAAATTTCTAGCATGTTCATGCTTGTTTGAATTCTATTTTTCAGTATGTTTTATTTTAGTTTCAGCATATTTAATCATATTTTAATTTTAGTTTAGCATGTGTTTATGTTTTAATCACTCATGAGAGCATGCCATGCTTAGAATCCATGTTTAGATTTAACTCAATGTTTCAAGCATGCTATGTGATATTTTCATATTTTCTTGATTGTTTAAAATTTTAAAATTTACATTTTGAGTTTCTTTTATGATTATATGACTCTTAAATATAAGAAATTGAAGATAAGAACCAAGTATTGTTATAGTAACCTTTATGGGTGCTATGGGTGTTCTTAACACATGCTTGGAATGTGTGGTTGTAGGGAACAACTAAGGGATACTTGGTATATGACATCCAATGGAAAGAGAAAAAAAATGTCTTTCCACCCTAAAGAGAGTTATCTAAATTAAGAACATCAAGAGAGTAGAAGCCCTTTCAGTCTTAACATCAACTGAAACCAAAAAGTTGTGTGAATCACTCAATACATGAAAGTGTTTGAATTTGGATGTACTACTGATTTGAAATAGTAACTTAGTTGTTTAATGAATGATCTACTGGGCTATGTGCCTCCTCTTCCTTTTATTTTTCAAGAAATTAATTGAATCATGAAGATTATGGATAGTAGATTCTTTTTTGGTATTGAAAACTCCGTTGTAAAGGCATGTTGCCTAAGTTTTAATTTTTAGACTTCCGTAGAATTTTACTTTTAAATTTTAGAGTTACGTACTCAATCTTTGGATTTGATTCAAGAATGTAATCTTTTTATCTTATTTGAATGAATAAAGATTTGAAGTTTTCCTTTATTCACTTCCATTATCTTGTTGAAAATTAAACTCAATGGAAGTGTATGCATAAATATTTCAATAAGTGTTAGAATAAAGGAATTGAGATGCAAGTTGTGTACTTGAAAATGTAACATAGGACCCAACCCACCTTGTGGTTGAGCTTAAACCTATTTCTTGGGGGTTAAGGTGTTGCAAAGGTGGTATCAGAGCCTAGGCTTTAGGTGCCTTGGGCTAGAATTAGAAAGTCAATCAATAGTTGTTTCACTAGAATTAGAAACTCAAATTAGGTTTCACTTTGAATTGATTTGAATCTTGAATGACTTGGGTTTGAATTAGAAAGTCAACCAGTGGCTATTTGACTAGAATTAGAAACTCAAATTAGGGCTTCACTTTAAATTGAATTGAATGTTGAATGCCTTACCTTCTATTTTTTAAATTAAAAAATATTTTAGAAAGTGTCTTCAAAAAGGAAATATATGTTTTCAAAATGTTTTGTTTGGATACAAAGACTTCAAGTTGAGCTAATAGTGGGTAAGCCTTGTCCCGAGTAAAGCTAAACATTGAAAGGGAGTAGGTTATCCTGCCCTAGAAAGTGCAATTGCTAAGCAAACTTCAGTCTCGCCGCCCAATCTGGAAGTTGTCCCACGAGCTTAAATGAGTGGTCTGAGTTGAAGAACACCCTTACTTTCTATATACAGAAAATTAGAAGGTAGAAAAATTAGGGCAAGAAATTGATTAGAAATCGAAAAATATGTCAAAGGTGGTATCTTGACTAGATAGAGGTTGTGAGTCAACTAGGTTGAACCCTAGGTCCAAAGAAAAGACCCTAGGTAGAAATGTGGTGTAGCCATGGGTGGCACAGTAGATCAAAAGGATAAAACTTTAGGACATAGGCTACAAATTGAAACTTGTGTGAAAATAAAAAATTGTTTGATCAGGACACGGGACCGAGAAACTTCTATATCTTTTGGTTTCTGTGTAGTATGGGATGCATATGAATTTAGGATTATGGAGGGAGCCTGGACTAGGAGAATGATGGACCATATGTGGTGAATGATCGGTAACTATGGTAGAACGAGTTTCTATATGCTTGCTGGTATGGGACGGTGGAGTATAGTCGACTCAAAAATTGTAGTTATCAAGCGATTTGCAAAATTTTTTGGTGCGGCTCTATTTTAGGTGAAAGCCTAAGTGGAAGGGGTAGAGTGTCATGAGACACTTGAACCTGAAAGCTTAGGTAGAAGCTTGGAACCTTGTTGTGCTAGCTTGATTGTATGATATGCATGCTTTACTGTCTATTTGCTTTGAGACTAAATCTTGTACCCATGCATGAAAAGAACCTAGAAGAAAATCTTTTAGGCCACTGACTAGATTGAGAACCTAGAGACATGAATCTAGAGTCATGATAACACGAACATTTGACGAGGCAAATACTGACAACCTATTCAAATTGTAGAAAATGGTTGGAGCAAGGAAGTATGCAACCCGATCCACCACCTTTGATGAGACTAAGCAACGAGAAAAAGAATTGTTTGCTGGAATGGAGGCACGAATGGAGGCCATGATGAACGAGATGTCGTAGAGGGTGCAGGATCAATTGTTGAGGGCACTTCCAAAGATAATCCATTAGGTGGCTCTACACCCTTAAGTACCTAAACCTATCCATGTTCAACAACCAGCACCTATGGCCCAAGATCCCGAACATCAGAGGGCTTAAGAGGGTTTAGAGGATGAGAAATAATGGAAGATGTTGATAGAGCTACAAAAGCTCCATCCTCCTTCATTTGATGGGACTTCAAATTGCATCCCGGCAGACCACTTGTACCAAGAAATGGAGGAAATTTTCAATGTACTGAAGGTAACTGAGTCAAGACGAGTGGCACTGGCCACACACCACTTCAAAAGTCAAGCCAAGAGTTGGTAGCGTATGATGAGGATGGACCCTAATACAGATGTTGATGCCACGAGCTAGGAAAACTTCTCAAAAATCTTCTATGAAAAGTTCTTTCCAAAGGTGACCTTGAGCAAGCTACAAGAAAACTTTGTTCGACTAAATCAAAGGGACATAACTGTAGCTAAGTATGAAAGCAAGTTTACCGAACTGGCCAAATTCTCCCCAGATCTAATCAAGGAAGAGAAAAGAAAGGCCAATAGATTCACATAGGGTCTCAAGATGGAGATCTGAAAGATAGTGAAAACTCTGGGCCTGAAGACTTACAAAGACGTCGTGGAAAATACCCTAATACTAAAACAAGAACTCAACCTGGAAGAAAGGTTGAGGGGGAAGAATAAGAGGCCTAGGAGTAAAAATGATCAAGGGGCTCAGAAGAAAAGAAAGAATGGTGGGAAAGCACCACATACATAGAAATAGGGGCAAGTCAAGAACTAGTCAAGGGAACAAGCAAGGAAAAGCAAGGCCTTTCTTTTGTGTGCAACAAGAAGAGTCATCTGGCTAGAGATTGTCCTAATGCACAGGCTCGAGCTCCTCAACAACAACCACAGCACGGAAGAGGTCAGAACGGTCATCATCAAGAGAGGGAACAAAAGCCGAATGCCAATCAGGGGCATAATCATGGCCTTACACAGAATAAGGACAGAAATGTTCGCTGTTGAGACTCAGGAAGACTAGGTCCCTACAGTGGAAGGTACATTTTTGTTGTTTAATGTTGCCGTGAAATTTTTGTTTAACTTGGATGGCTCCAAATCTTTTATTTCAAAAGAACTAGTTGATAGGTTACAACTTGTGATGAAAACACCACCTGTAACTTTGAATGTATTCACACTAAGAAGGACCATTGTGACTTCAAAAAGAATGTGTAGTTGTGACCCAAGGTTCGGGGATAAACTCATAATAGTTGACCTATGTACCTTATCTTTTTATGGCGATGATGTAATCTTGGGAATGGATTGGTTAGACCAGTAAGCCCAAATCCCAAAAGACAAGTGATCATAACCTTGCCTTTGGGGGAAACCTATAGAATCAACGGAGATATGCGGAGACTACCAAGAAGTCCAACCATGGCCATCTTGAACTACTTAAGGTAGAAGAATGAGTTCGATGAACTTTATGAGGAAGAACCTATTAAATTAAAGAAAATCCCAGACCTAGCAGTGGTTAGTGAGTACGAGGATGTGTTTCCAGACGACTTATCTGGATTACCACCTGCTAGAGAGTTAGAAGTGAAGATTCAACTTCACCCTAGAACAAACCCTATCACTATACTTCCTTATAAAATGGCACCAGTAGAACTGATCGAGTTGAAGTCTCAACTCGACAAGCTTCGAGAAAAAGGTTTTATCAAGCCGAGTGAGTTACCTTGGGGAGCTCCAATACTATTCGTAAAAAGAAAGATGGTTCTATGAGACTTTGTGTCAATTATCAGAAGTTGAACCAAGCTACAGTGAAAAATAAGTATCTTTTGCCAAGGATTGATGACCTATTTGATCAATTGAGAGGAGGTACCCATTTCTCAAAGATTGATCTTAGGTTAAGATATTACCAGTTAAGAATCAAGGAGTCTGATATACACAAGATTGCCTTCAGGAAGAGATATGGACACTTTGGGCTCACTGTGATGCCCTTTGGTTTGACCAATGCCTCAACAGCATTCATGGACTTGATGAACCGAGTATTTAGATAGTATCTTGACCAGTTTGTGGTAGTATTCATAGATAGCATTCTAATCTACTCCAAGTCAGAGGCTGAATACTTAGAACACTTGCGGATAGTATTGAAAACCTTCAGAAGGCATCAATTATATGCCTAGTTCAGCAAGTGTGAGTTTTAGATCGAGACGGTCAAGTTCCTTGGCCACGTAGTACCAGCAGAAGACATCTCTGTAGATCTAGAAAAGGTGGAAGTGGTTATGGATTGGAAGCAACCTAAGACAGTTATAGAGATTAGGAGCTTCTTAGGTCTGGCTAAGTACTATAGAAGGTTCGTCCAAGATTTCTCCAAACTAGCAAAACCTATGAACAAGTGACCAAGAAGGGAGCTAAGTTTAATTGGAATGAGAAGTGTGAACAATCATTCCAAGAATTGAAGAAGAGATTGATTACAGCCCCTATCCTAATCAGTCCAACCCATAACCTATACCTTCCATACTGATGCCTCGCTGAGTGGACTTGGAGCAGTGTTGATGTAAGAAAGATGAGTAGTCTCTTACGCCTCGTAACAATTGAAGGTCTATGAGAAGAATTACCTACTCGCAACTTAGAATTATCAGCTATTATATTCGCCTTGAAGATTTGGAGACACTACTTTTATGATGAAAAATTCGATCTATTTTCAGATTATAAGAGCTTGAAGTACATCTACACCTAGAAAGAGTTGAACCTTAGGAAACGTAGGTAGATGGAGTTCCTCAAGGACTATGATTTCTAATTACACTATCATTTGGGGAAGGGTAATGTGGTGGTTGATGCCTTGAGTAGAAAGTTAAACCACCAAGAGGAAGAAAAGAACCAAATGTACTAGTTAATCAAAGACTTTAGGATGGGAATAACCTTAATTGACAAGCAAGCCTCCCTTTATAGCATGTCTTGCCAACTGGATCTACTATGTCAGATCAGGGAGGAACAGAGGCAAGACTAGTGGCTTGTGGGACTGATAGAAGGAGTTGAACAAGGTAAGCATTCTGACTTTAGGTTAGATGTTGTTAACACCCTAAGGCTCGAAGAGAGGATCTGCATACCTTAGAATAGATGGAATAAGCAGACCATACTATATGAGACTCACCAAACCAAGTATACAATGCATCTAGATGGAGATAAGATGTACCAAAACGTCATAAATACTTACTAGTTGAGAGAATGAAGAGGGACATGGCTAAGCATGTTGCCAAGTGCTTAACCTGTCAACAAGTGAAAGTAGAACATTGGAAACCCTCTAGAATGTTACAACCACTCCCTATCCCTGAATGGAAGTGGGATAACTTTGCCATGGATTTTGTTAGTGGTTTGCCCAGGAATCAGAAAGGAGAAGATATTGATTGGGTGATTGTGGATAGTCTCACCAAAGTGGACCACTTCTTGCTTATTAGATCCACAGACCAAGTCGATAAGCTCGGAGAAATTTATGTGAAGGAGATCATTAGGCTTTATGGTGTGCCCAAGACTATTATGTCTGATAGAGACTCTCGCTTCACTTCAAAGTTCTGGCAAAGTCTACAAAAGGAGATGATTACTAAGCTCACCATGAATACATCATTTCATCCTCAGAAGGATGGTCAGTTTAAGAGAGTTATCTAAATTTTAGAAGATATGTTGAGGTCTTGTGTTTTGGACTTCAAGGAAAATTGGAGTAAGGACTTATACTTGATAGAGTTTACCAATAACAATAGTAATCAGGCGAGTATTAAGATGGCTTCATTCGAGGCTCTTTATGGAAGACCTTACAAATCACCTACTTGTTGGGATGAATTCGAGGACCAAATATTAATTGGACCAAATTTGGTGGAGGAAATGAATAACCAAGTCAGGTTAATATAGAGGAGGTTGACTGCAGCAAAGAGTCATCAAAAGAGCTATGCTGACAAGAGGAGAAGACCACTAGAGTTCCAATTTGGGGACAAGGTATTTTTGAGAATTAGTCATCAGAAGGGCATCAAGAGGTTCGGATTGAATGACAAGTTATCTTTGAGGTTTGTCAGACCCTTTGAAATACTTAGAAGAATGAGGGAATGTGCTTATGAGTTGGACCTACCAAACCAAATAACTTCAGCTCATAATGTATTCCATGTATGCATGTTGAGAAAGTATGACCCTGACCCCTCTCACATCATCCACTAGAGGAAGTGAATATCCAAGATGATGCTACTTACGAGGAAACACCAGTCAGAATCCTTGACCACAAAGTACAAAGTCTACAAACAAAAGATATCACGTTAGTAAAGGTATTATGGAAACATCACGAGGTGGAAGAAGCTACTTGAAAACTCGAAAGAGAGATGAAGACCAAGTATCCACACATATCCACTAGAAATCCTTAGTTATATATAAATTTTGAGGACGAAATTTTTCAAAAGACGGGTAGGTTGTAATACCCTAAATTCTCTGTACTCAATTAAATGAAATTTATCATTTATTAAGTAAAATTTGGGTGCAAAATGAAATCAGGCTCATTTTAGGGTTAAATTTGGCAGGTTCCAAAACTCTCATTTAGTACCCCTTAGGGACCCAAAACAACTTGAAATTAAGGTGGAATGAACCAACTAATGGAAAAAACATATCCAAAAATTAAAACAATTGGTCGAGGTTAGGGTTTTCATTTGCTAAACACCCTTCAGGGGGTCCAAATTAGGAAATAATTAACATTTGGGGTACTTCGGGGGGATCAAAATGACCCGAAATGAAACAAAATTACACGAACTAATAAAATGAATGACATATCAAAAAATCAGAACAATTGTCCAAGATTTGATTTTCATTTGCCTAGTGACCTCATTGGGTCTTAAATAAAGAAAGTTTTTGAGGAAAAATCTCGGGCCAAACCATACCTTAAAATGTGTATTAGGTTCATGTGATTCCAAAACTATAGGTTATAAATCATAATTCCTTGTAAATAAGAAGATAATAATTTTTATCTAATTTTTGTAAACCCATTAAGTCATTGCCATCCCTAATTTGTGCAACGCACATGGGTGGAACACCATGATCATGCGCACCCTACTGTACCCAAAACTCCATGGGATGTTCCCATCATTTGAATTTATGAAAAGTGATCCTATATTCCATACAATTGATCATATATACCCACACCTACCCAAGGAATGAGACGTCCCATAGGAATTGGAAAATCCAAGAAGATTCATTTCATGTACACCATACTTGATCATGTATACCATGCCCCATCTGTGCCAAACCGGCCTACATGTGTGTGTGTGTGTGTGCACACATGTGAACAACCCAAATTAGAGGCATTTGAAATCTAAAGCATGCATCCAAGGACCCTAGCCATCCCATGCACATAAGCCAAGAAAACCAAAATAAAAACTTCCTTATCTTTCCTTTCGGTGCCAACTCATGGGTGCATACTAAAGGGTGCACCATGCTTGGAGTTTGAATTATTTAATGAGTTTCCTTAAGCTTAGATTTGCATATTAGACTATGATATAGTGTCCCTTCAAGTTTGAATGCATATGTCACACCCCGAACCTCGGATTAGACATCGTGTCTGTCAATATAAGGCCCCATCGCCGGGCATCGCGCGGCTCCAAGCTCGGTGCGTGGTCCGCTGAGGCCCTGGGCGTGCAATAGTTATCATCATCTATCTTTCTACCTCTATACACGAGGTTTAAATCATTTCTTAATGTCAAATAACCATTTTAATCATGCTTCACTAAGCAATTGGTTTCAAATCAAATTCACCAGATGTTCAAAATCATATTTATTCTGGAAATCAAGATAATAGTAGCGGAAGCATTTCTTTCGGATCAAATCTTTCTAAATCATTGAACACTGTATAGCATACCATAACAAAAAATCATCAGTTTATCAATCAAAATAAAATAATGTTCAAGATGGTAAAACAGTCCTGTCTATACATATACAAAAATATGATACATGGCCCTCTAGCCCAAGTTCTAACATACATAGTAAAAACTGTACAAAACAGAGAGATAGTATAACAAAAAATATCACTCTCTCGCTCTCTCACTATACATCCTACAGTCTTCGGTCTACATCCTCACTGAGCGCTGGGCTCATGGGTACCTATGAAATAAAAATGGGATGAGCTCGAAAGCCTAGTGGATCTCTTCTACACATCAATAGCATTATACAAACGAGCATACGAAACATGCAAACAGTTTCAAATCATTAGGGGCATTTCAAACACTTAGTCAGTTTATCCGTTGCGCTCTAATATCAG
>JAJIYU010014698.1:0-13085 GCA_030144865.1 Tinospora cordifolia
TCATATATTACTATTAATCTTACTATATTAGTACCTATACTAATCATAATTAATTAATGTACATGTATATGTGCATGTGGTTATATAATGCTTACATATATACTTCTACACTATTTAATTAATCAACTAATTTCATGAGTTTATCTTATATAAAATGTCACATATATAAGTACAGAGTAATATATACATGTGTCTATATCAATTAAATCTCATTCATATATACAAATAATTTGGGGTATTACAGCGTACAACGACGTTCATAAAATGTTTATTGCAAAATCTCTTATGTAAAATGTGTACAACAATGTTCACTATGGGAACGTTGTTGAAAAGGCCATTACAATGAGCATATGAATATTGTTCTATGTTATTACAACAATCGTAGTTGTTTGTTGTCGAATGACAACTTCTACAACGTTCATTAGTCGACTGTTGTTAAAAGAACGTAAGTTATTACAACATACATTTGTGAACATTGTTTATAGCCGTCTATAACAACGTTTATTTGATCGTTGTAAACGTATTACGTTATATATATACATACCTTACTCATATGTTATACCTATATAATACCACTAATACGTGAATAATGGTATAACTCATGAATGGTGGTATAATATAGGCATAATGGTCGAATAATGTGCGTATAAAGATGTAGGGATAACAACAGAATAATACGTGAATAGTGGTATAATGTAGGTACAATGCTAGAATAATACACGTATAAAAATGTAGGGATATCGATCAAATATTGCGTGAATAATGGTATATATAACCCGCAAAATGTTATATAATGCAGGGACAAAAATTAAATAATGTGTGTATAAACATATAGCGATAACGATCGAATAATGCGTGTATGATGATATATATGACCCATAAAATGTAATATGATATAGGGATAATGATCGAATAATGTGTGTATAAAAATTTAGTGATAACGATCGAATAATGCATGAATAATGGTATGAATAACCCGTGAAATGTGGTATAATGTAGGGATAAAGATAGAATAAAATCAGTATAATAACTCGTGAAATGTGGTATAATGTGTGAATAATGGTATGAATAACCCGTGAATTGATCACTTCTATCATTTTTTAATAAAATCAATATAATAAAGCTTACATGTGAATAACATTATTCATAGATGAGTCAAAAATAAAACAATCTGCCCTAGAAGACAAAATAAAATGACAAAATTCAAATGAAAATAGTTGAGATTGTTATAAATGAACCATAATCGTATTCAAATGATACATATCTGAAATATCAAAAATGGTATTACACATTGTCCTTGAAAAACTATGATGCAAGATATGACAGCCTAGCTTCTTCCATTCTTCACTTCTTTAAGACCCACTATAATTGGATCCTACTGTCAACATTGAATCAACCTGATCTTTCATTGTCACTCTTGGTGCCTTCATTTTGTTTTATTTTACCATGCAAGTACAAATTAAGAGCCACCCTTTTTCTGTGGCTCACCACATCAAAATTAGCTGAAATTTTCTTTCCGGTGGCAAAACATTCAGCAAAATAAAACATGAACATTCACAATCACACCCATCTTGCTTTGATAGATTATCAACCACTTGCAACTTGAATGACTTTTCTCGAGTTTATCCTTTTGGTCATCTTTCGATTTGTAAAATCAAATCATCTTGAGATAAAAAGGAAGAATGGTGGAATAAGCTTGAATTGCCTCCATTGACACAGCATCAACAATAGGAGTACGTAGGGAATCATAAACATATATGCAACCCTCACGAATACCGAGGCAACCTAATATCCAGTGGAACGCAGCCACAACATTAATAGGAAAAATGACGTAGTCAACATCAGACCACAGAGTGTTGTAGTACATGTAGTGCCCTAGCATATACTCCATAATTACCATCTTATCCCCTAACACAGATGCATCATTCTCTTTTTCGAATCTACTATAAATAGACTGCAACTTTTGATCGAAAAAGTTGTCTGTCGTTGTACACTTAATCTTAATCGATTCATCATACTTGCTTTTCTTGCTCAAGTAATAGAATATCATTTGTACATACTGCAAATACAAAATTTTTAAATTACAATAAAAGATTTGGGTCATGGATAAAAATTGTATAAACATGAAACATTCAAAACATAATAAGTATGTTGTTTGTATAACATCTCATTATACTGAAATAATAAGCATAATAGAGTTTAAGAACATGTTACATAAATGATATTGGTATCATATCAGTATAATATGTATACAAAACAACATAACATAGTTTAAGGACATGGAATATATAGGTGAAATTGGTATCATATTAGTATAATATGTGTATACAGACATTGCAAAGTGTCCAAAACCCTATATTTTGGTATCATGTTGGTATATTATCAGTATAATATCTGTAAGCAATAATATCAAGTGCAAAAAATTAAACTTATAGAGGAGGAGATAGGCTGGCCTAGGGTGATCAATGTGTAAAACCATTCCTTATTAGTGACATCAGCGATTGAAAAATCAAAAGTTGGATTCAGATTGTTGTAACGATCATGGTATACTTTATTTGACCTAAATAATGTGACAGATGGTGACATCAATATATTATAAATAACAACAATATTCAGAATGCAAACTTGATCTCTAGGAAAACTTACTTCGAGCGCTTCAGCTGACCTTTTTGAATCCACTGATTAAACTTAGCTACAACATTGTTGTCTATATCTTTAAGCAGACAGATGTCTAAGGGGGATAGTTGTCCCTTCACAATCTCCTTTTTTTTATGTTTATCTCCGGCGGGGCGCCTCCCCCTTTTATTAACTATAGGAGGTGGAAAAAGTGGAGTGTGATCTTTAGTAGAGACGACTAAAGTTGCAACATTGACGGCTGACTCAATACTCTGAGGTTATCAAAGCAACTGCTTCATATCAAGAAAGTGGCCAAAACAAGTCCACTAGAACTTGAGCAGCTGGTAATATGTCAAAGTGGAAATCAATATGTTGCGTGCGTTCAAGTTAGTCAGGCACCCAACCTTGGTTGAGTATCTATCTTCAGGTTTAACAATATATTGATATTCCTACAAGTGTATAATACCAGAATAATATGTTAAAAAGTGTATAATAACAAAACAAAAAGGTGCATAATATGAGAATAATCATTTCAATGAATATAAAGTCATTATACATCTTTATATCATAATACAAAGTATAATAGTATAACATCTTTATACTCTATTATTGTAATAAACCAAATTTTGATAACGTGTACACGTCGAAAATAAATTCTTAAATATATTAAATAAGTACAAAAATGTTTGAAAACATGATTTAAATATTTGTTATAATGTTTATTAAATAAAAAAAATAAATCACATTGGTTATTTTTAATATTTGGATTTTTTAACGCGTAAACAGTGGAAATAAATTTTTAAAAATATTTAATAAATATAAAAATGACTAGAAACAAGATTTAAATGTTTATTATAATGATTAGTAAAGAAATAAAATAAATCATGTTGGTTCAAGTTGGCAAAAAATCAGAAAACAAATAAAGATACTTATAGGGGGTTTATTGAACTAATTTCGAAAAAAAAGTAGGGATTGGACAAAATTTACCTCCATGAACAGTAACCATAATTATTGTTCATGTGCGGGTACTGTTCATCTGAGGCTCTAATAATCTCATTCTAAAATGGAAACCAGATAAACGAAAACCAAACGAAAATTTGAAGAAATTTGTGATTTTTGGGGCTTTTGTTTTTAGGTCACCAGAGATCCAAGTTTCGCCCAGAGATAGTGAAAATGATCCAGATCGAGTTTAGAGCAATCCTAAGCATCTAAGGTAAGATTTTAAAGCTCTAAACTATTAAGATCTGAATTCTATAGTTTGAATTACAAATTTGAATTTGAGGGTTTCAAATTTGGGATTTTTGATGTAAATAACGATCTGAAGCACAAAGAGCTCAGATCTAGCTTGCTTGCGGTAGAATAAGTGATTCTAGACTAGATTCTGTAAATTTTGACAGATCTGTGAGTTTTGATTGAATTTGGCAAATTCGAAGGTGCAAATCCTTTGATAGGCCATAAAACGCAATCCGTTCATCCTTTTAAGTAGCAGTCACAATTAAAAGTGTTTAATACTTAGTTTGGAACGCGTGGACTGTATTTGTGCGTGTAGTTACGGAAAAAATGAAATTTGGGATTTTCTAAAGGGAAAAAATTCTTTGATACACAAATAAAACCCAATTTGAGCTTAGTTTGAGAAATGAGGAAAGCTGAAAAATTGCCTAGTTTTGAACTGCTGAAAATTCTCAAATAATTTTGAATGAGCTTTAGAGTAAATTTTTGATGCACCATTTATGTTTAATGATACAGAGGGACGACGTTGATTGCTATTGAGGTGATTTTCCATTCAGCAGTACTTTTTCGGATTCAGGTGGGGTTGATTATCTCTTCATCACTCTTTAATATTACGGAATATGATCTATGTTTAAATTTTTGTACTTAGGATCATGCTAGGAATGTATGCCTTGGGTGGATTGATTAATATGATATCCTAATATTTGGTTACTTGCTTTCTAGTACTAGGATATTATGATTAGCTTGTTGTTTAATTGCTTTCTTTGCTTAGGTTAGCAAACTGAATAAGCATGTTTGTATGTTGTGTGGAATGAAAACTATGATTGTGAAACTAAAGAACATTAAAGGTTTATTAATAACTCCACGTACTAGGGCGATGAACGGGCACTGGTGGCACATCGCGTTGAGGTTTTTCGGATGTCCCAAGATGTCACCGTGGGTATCCCCAACTAGGCCAAACTGCGAGCGACCATATAAAACCCTCGAATTTGGAAAGTCAAGAGGTTTTTTTCCTTGGTTTCAGTATCTTCTTGGGTCGTGGTCTCAGAGGTAGACTTCTATGTTATAAACATGTCGTGCCTGATTGTGTTCAGGACCACAACTGGGATACCGAGAGTGGTTCACTCTTTTGGTTAATTCCTGATATCAGATGGTAAATTCCTGATATTAGAGCGCAACAAATAATCTGACTAAGTGTTTGAAATGCCCCTAATAATTTGAAATTGGTTCCATGTTTCGTATGCTTGTTTGTATAATGCTATTGATGTGTAGGGGAGATCCATTAGGCTTTCGAGCTCATCCCATTTTTATCTTACAGGTACTCATGAGCCCAGCGCTCAGTGAGGATGCAGGCTGGAGACTGGAGGTTGTAGAGAGAGAGAGAGGGAGAGGGAGAGAGAGAGAGAGTAATATTTTTGTTTAAACTGTCTCTCTGTTTTTGTATAGTTTTTACGATGTATATTTTGAAACTGGACCGGAGGGTCATGTAACATATTTTTGTATATGTATTCACAGGACTGTTTACCATCTTGAACACTGTTTTGTTTTGATTCATAAACTGATAATTTTTAGTTATGGTATGCTATACAGTGTTCATTGATTTAGAAATATTTGATATGATTAGTGCTTGCACTACTGTTATCTTGATTTCCAATATAAATATGATTTTGAACATCCGGTGAATTTGATTTGAAATCAACTGCTTAATAAATCATGAATAAAATGACTATTTGAAATTAAGAAATGATTTAAACCTCGTGTATAGAGGTTTGTGTATGGATTGATGATGACAGTCACATGCCCGGTGCCTCGGCGGACCATGTGCTGAGCTTGGAGCTACGCGACGCCCGACGATGGCATTTTACATTGACGGATATGATGTCCGGTCCAAGGGTCGAGGTGTGACAAAGTTGGTATCAGAGCTCAGTGTTTGACAACCTTGGGCATGATTGGATTTTTCTTGGCCAAGAAATGCTAGATGGAACTGTTTTCATAATAATGTTATTTAAATGAAAAGAAAATTTCACCGGATTTGATTTTTTACTGGAAATGATTTTGAATGACTTTGATTTTGAAAAGTGAATAAAAGAAATTCTCTAGTGATTATGTGGCTAGTAATAGAAAAGATTTAGGTGATGTCCTCGGGTTCCAGTAACACTCGTAGAAGGGCAAAAGTAGGATTATGGCCCTATAGGCGAGCCATTTTTCAGTAATGGCCCTACGGGTGTGCTATGCTAGTGATGGCCCTACAGGTGTGCTATGCTAGTTATGGACCTGTGGGTGGTGCTATGCTTGATTATTGGCCCTATTGGGTGTGCTATATTCAAAAATTGTTCGTTACGTGGGAACGAGGGCGTCACATAGAAGTGAGAGTGAGTCAGATTTGGTGATTCAACCGTTGAGTCAACAAGCCAAGTCCTATAACCCTAGGTTTAGGGAAGATCGGGTGATGTCTTGAAGACAATGGATCTCAATAAAAACTTTTAGGACATAAGCTAGAGACTGATAATGTGAAAATGCACACTTGTTTTGGTCATGACTCGATTCAGGAAGATCCTATATCCGTGGTCTCTACGTGGTATGGGACGCATAGGAATTTAGGGGTATAGAGGAATCCTGGACTTGAAGAATGACAGACCATGTATGGTGAGTGATTGATTCTTGGGCAGAACATGTACGCACTGTATTCTACTGGTATGGGGCATTCGCGTATGGTGGGTTTTGCATCTGCTTTAAGGAGCAAGACACTTGCGAAATTGTAATGGGCGATGAATGAACTCTTTGGAAGAACTTGCACGCACTGTATTCTACTGGTATGGGACGGTCGCGTAAGGTGGGTCTTGCGTCATCCTTAGAGACCAGGATTTGGCATCAATATATAATAGTCGTAACGGAACATGGATTCCATTATGCGAGCATGCATTGTTTGATTGTTTGTTGGGTGTTTGTTTAAAAAATATGTGATATCACTATTTTGAGTATTGACATACAAATTCCTGTACGCAAAACTGAATAAAAATGCTGTTGACTTAGAAACATAAACTTTAGACCACAGAAACAGATCGAAAACCTAGAGACATGAACTTAGAGTCATAGTAGCACGATAAACGGGAAGGGTATAGGCAGGTTGAAATAAATGGCTATTATCACAAGTCATGGTATTCAGCTTAAAGCAGAAATGCAGTTATATTCAGTTAAATTATTGAATTATCTGCTATATTATGATTACACTGTTGGATACTGAAAGTGTGCTTTTGACTTGAAGATAATGTCGAGAGCTAGAGGACGAGGCAAACTCTGTAGGGGTAGGTCCATGGGAGAGACTACGGAGGAGCCAATACAGACAGATGAGGGTGTTACTGAGGTGGTGGCGCCAGTACAGATAGTATCCCCAGAGGCTCTCGCAGATATGATACAGAGAGCAGTGGATAGGGTAGTGGACAGGGCCATGACGAGCCGGTACCCGACAAAGTTTTCTCAGCCTCCCATACGGCCTCCAGTACCTGCATAGACGTCTACGCCAACCTCTGTACCTGATGAGGCAGCGATTCCAGTGACAGTACCCCTTGAGAGTCCAACACAGACGGCTAATAAGTCCGCTGGTTATGATAAAGAGTAGAAGCACCTAGCTATAGAGTTTTAGAAGCTGCGTCCTAGCCAATTTGAGAGACAAGCAGATCCTATTGCAGCAGATAGATGGTTCGTAGAGATGGATAAACATCTGACGGTGCTAGGAGTGACTGGACCGAGGAGAGTAACTTTGGCAGTACATCAGATGGTGGGACCAGCCTACCACTGGTGGAAGATGATAGTGGCAGATCCGACCATAGATGAAACAGTGATGACCTGGGATGAGTTCCAGACACTATTTTATGATACTTTCTTCTCGTCAGCACGGAGGTTCCAGATGCGATCAGATTTTATCAGATTGATGCAGAGGACATTGACTGTGACAGAGTATGAGCACAGGTTTACAGAGCTATCGAGATTTTGCCCTGAGATGGTAGTTGATGAGCTACTGAAGACGGAGAAGTTCATAGAGGGTTTGAGGATGGAGATTAGGAGAATGATTACGCCTTTAAGACTGACTACTTTCAGAGAGGCAGTTGTGAGGGCCCAGCATGTAGAGAGAGACATAGAGTTTGGGCAGTCGCTCAAGAGGGGACAGAAAAGACCGTATTCAGGTCAGACATTTGGAGCCCCGCAGCAGAGGAGAGATCGACGACGACCACCTAGAGCACCTATTGCTAGTGGTCAGGCCCAGACTTTAGGGCAGCAGCAGCAGAGCGGATCAGGTCAGATTAGCACTGAGCAGAGGGAGCAGGCCAAGAAGTTAGGATTGTGTTTTTCGTGTGGCCAGCAGGGACATATGATTGGAGATTGCCCTACCAGAGCTCCAACACCAGTACAACAGCAGTTAGGGCAAGGACAGAGTAGTCGGCCGCAGTAGATGCAGACACGATCCCAGACGAAACAGAGAGAACAAGCCAGACTGTACGTAGTAGAGGCCCAGATAGCCCTGACTCCTGCGGTTGATGGTACGTTTTTGTTGTTTGGTGTTGCTGTGCATGTATTGTTTGATTCTGGTGCCACGCAGTCCTTTATTTTAGAGGATTTGGTGAGTAGACTGAAACTTGTCACGAGTCCATTGGCAGTACCATTGGATGTTACCACGCCGATAGGCGAGACAGTGAACTCATGGAACTATTGTGGAGTTGAGTTCAGATTTGGAGACCGGTTGATTCCCGCTGAACTCTGCTTACTTAATTTTAGTGGCTACGACGTGATATTGGGAATGGACTGGTTGACCCAATATCAAGCACAGATTGATTGCGAGAGGAGGAGAGTCACTATGCAGTTGCCATCAGGAGAGACATTAAGGATCGATGGGGATATTCAGAGACTGCCTGGGAGTCCTACATTGGCTTTTTTGTATGCCATTCAGCAGAAGGGAGATTTTAGGCAGCTAGCAGATGAGGATGTAGAGGGGACCACAGATATTCATAGTGTTCCTGTAATATAGGAGTACATAGATATATTCTCAAAGGATCTACCTGGACTTCCACCTCACAGACAGGTAGAGTTTAAGATTGAGTTGCATCCCGACACTAATCCCATCGCTATTCCACCATATAGGATGGCACCTGTGGAGTTGATAGAGTTGAAGACTTAGTTGGACGAGCTCTTGGCGAAGGGATTCATCAGAGAGAATGAGTCACCATGGGGAGCTCCAGTCCTATTTGTGAGGAAGAAAGACGGTTCCATGAAGCTATGCATACACTACCGGAAGCAGAACAGTGTTACAATTAAGAACAAATACCCTTTACCACGGATTGATGACCTCTTTGATTAGCTCAATGGAGCACAATACTTCTCCAAGATAGATCTAAGGTCAGGGTATCATTAGCTGAGGATCCGGGAGTCTGATATACATAAGATAGCCTTTAGGACGCGGTATGGCCACTATGAGTTCACGGTCATGCCATTTGGTTTGACTAATGCTCCAGCCACGTTCATGGACCTAATGAGCAGAATCTTCAGTCGTTTTCTTGACCAGTTTGTAATAATATTTGTTGATGGCATTTTAGTATATTCCCGATCAGAGACTGAGCACATACAACATTTGTGGATTGTTATGAAAACGCTGAGGCAGAATAAATTATATGTCAAGTTTAGCAAGTGTGATTTCTGGATGAAGCAAGTCAAGTTTCTTGGCCATGTGGTCTTAGCATAGGGAATAACAGTAGACTCGGAGAAGGTGCAAGCAGTATCTGACTAGCAACAACCCACTACAGTGATAGAGATTAAGAGTTTTTTTGGGTTGGTCGGGTACTACCGCAGGTTTATTAAAGATTTCTCAAAATTGTCGGGTCCAATGACTAAGCTAACTAGAAAGGACGAGAAATTCATTTGGAATGAACAGTGTGAGCAGTCCTTCCGGGAGCTTAAGCAGAGGTTGACTACAACACCGGTACTCATCACACCTATCCCTGGTGTGAGGTATACTTTGTGTACTCATGCATCCCTCAGCAGATTGGGTGCAGTGCTGATGCAGGAAGGACAGCTAGTGGCTTATGCTTCACGGCAGCTGAAGCCACATGAGCTGAATTATCCTACGCACGATCTCGAGCTTGCAGCGATCGTGTTTGCGCTGAAGATATGGAGGCACTATCTATATGGTGAGAGTTTTGATCTCTACTCAGACCATAAGAGCCTCAGGTACATATACACAAAGAAGGAACTGAACCTTCGACAGAGAAGGTGGATTGAGTTCCTTAGTGATTATGATTTTCAACTGCACTATCATCCTGGCAGGTTGAATGTAGTTGCCGATGCTCTTAGTAGGAAGTCGAGCAGGAGGGATGAAGTAGGTCAGATGTATCAGCTGATTAGTGACTATAATTTGGGTGTAGCTACAGATGATACACGGGCATATCTGTGTGCAGTGACTTGCCAGCCAGATATCTTACGCCAGATCAGAGATGAGCAGAAATCTAATGTATGGATTGCAGAGCTGATAGAGGGCGTCAAGGAGGGCAAGCACACAGATTTTTGCCTTGATACAGATGGTGCATTGAGATTAGGGAACCAACTATGTGTTTCCAGTTCTGGACAGGCCAAAGGAACCCTAATGGATGAGGCACACTTGAGTAAGTACACTATGCATCCAGGGGGCGACAAGATGTACCAGAACTTGAAGAAAACTTTCTAGTGGAGAGGCATGAAGAGGGACAATGCCAGTTATGTCTCCTAGTGTCTGACTTGTTAGCAGGTCAAGGTTGAGCACAGGAAACCATCGGGTTTATTATAGCCACTTTCGATTCCTAAATGGAAATGGGACAATATAGCGATGGATTTTGTTAGCGGCTTGTCGAGAAGTCATAAGGGGGAAGACACCATTTGGGTCATAGTAGACTGACTTACTAAGGTAACACATTTTCTTCCTATTCGGTCTACTGATGCAGTGAGTAAGCTGGGAGAGCTTTATGTGCGAGAGATTGTGCGATTGCATGGTGTTCCCAATACTATAATGTCAGACAGAGACTCCAGATTCACATCTCAATTATGGCAGAGCCTACAGAAGGAATTGGGAACAGATTGACCATGAGGACAACCTTTCATCCATAGACAGATGGGCAGTCAGATAGGGTCATACAGATATTGGAGGATATGCTAAGAGCATGTGCCCTAGACTTTAGAGGAAATTGGAGTAACCATCTACATCTTGCCGAGTTTGCATACAATAACAGTTATCAAGCAAGCATCAAGATGGCTCCATATGAGGCACTGTACGGCATACCCTATAGATCACCATCCTGTTGGGCAGAGTTTGAAGACCAGGTACTCACTAGACCTGAGTTAATCGAGGAGATGAGTTTGCAAGTGAAGCAAATCCAGAGGAGATTAGTTACAACACAGAGCAGGCAGAAGAGCTATGCAAACAAGAGGAGGAGACCTTTAGAGTTCCAAATCGGTGATCAGGTATTTTCGAAGATCAGCCCATAGAAGGGGATCAGACGGTTTGGAGTGAAGGGAAAATTATCACCTCGCTACATCGTTCCTTTTGAGATTGTCAGACGGGTTGGGGTCTGTGCATATGAGTTGGATTTGCCGAATAGATTGTCCTCAGTACATAATGTGTTCCATGTTTCGATGCTCCGAAAGTACAAACCGGACCCATCTCATGTTTTACATCTGGACGAGATCATACTTTGAGATGATGTTACTTACGAAGAGCCAGCAGTGCAGATCCTTGATCGTAAGGTGCAGAGTCTCAGGACTAAGGACATTCCTTTAGTCAAAGTCCTGTGGAAGCATCATAGCCTGGAAGAAGCGACCTGGGAGCTTGAGAGTGAGATGCAGAAGAAATACCCATATCTCTTCACCAGAAAAGATTGATTGGACACATTGCTCAGGTACTTCTCATTTAAATTTCGAGGACGAAATTTCTTTTAAGGGGGGTAGATTGTAATAAACTAAATTTTTATAACGTGTACACGTCGAAAATAAATTCTTAAATATATTAAATAAGTACAAAAATGTTCGAAAACATGATTTAAATATTTGTTATAATGTTTATTAAATAAATAAAATAAATCACATTGGTTATTTTTAATATTTTGATTTTTTAATGCGTAAACAGTGGAAATAAATTTTTTAAAATATTTAATAAATATAAAAATGACTAAAAACAAGATTTAAATGTTTATTATAATGTTTAGTAAAGAAATAAAATAGCGCATGTTGGTTTAAGTTCGCAAAAAATCAGAAAACAAATAAAGATACTTATAGGGGGTTTATTGAACTAATTTCGAAAAAAAAGGGAACTGGTTAAAATTTTCCTCTATAAACAGTAACCATGGTTACTGTTCATGTGCGGGTACTGTTCATCTGAGGCTCTATTAATCTCATTCTAAAATGGAAACCAGAGAAACGAAAACCAAACAAAAATTTAAAAAAATTTGTGATTTTTGGGGCTTTTGCTTTAGGTCACTAGAGATCCGATTTTCGCCCGGAGACAGTCAAAATGATCCAGATCGAGTCTAGAGTAATCCTAAGCATTTAAGGTAAGATTTTAAAGCTCTGAACTATTAAGATCTAAATTCTATAGTTTGAATTTCAAATTTAAATTTGAGGGTTTCAAATTTGGTATTTTTGATTTAAATAACAATTAGAAGCGCAAAGAGTGCAGATCTAGCTTTCTTGCTATAGAATAAGTGATTCTAGACTAGATTCTATGAATTTTGACTGTTCATTTGTGATTTTTGACGGATCTGCAAGTTTTGATTGAATCTGGCAAATTCGAAGGTGCAAATCCTTTGATAGGCCATAAAACTTGATCCATTCATCCTTTGAAGTAGCAGTCAGAATTAAAAGTGTTTAATGCTTAGTTTGGAATGCGTGGACTGTATTTGTGCATGTAGTTACGGAGAAATGAAATTTGGGAATTTTTGAAGGAGAAAAATTCTTTGATACACAAATGAAACCCAATCCGAGCTTAGTTTGAAGCTAGGCTCACTACTAAAAGTGTTCAGTTATTCATGTGGGACGCGTAGACTATGGTATCGCGAACTGTTGTTGAAAAATGAGGAAAGCTGAAAAATTGCCTAGTTTTGAACTGAGAATTAAACTGAAAATTCTCAAATAATTTTGAATGAGCTTTAGAGTAAATTTTTGATGCACCATTTATGTTTAATGATGCAGAGGGACGACGTTGACTGCTGTTGAGGTGATTTGCC
>JAJIYU010014699.1:0-13081 GCA_030144865.1 Tinospora cordifolia
GTAGAGTAATCACTTCCACCTCAGTAGTATTTTTCTGAATCCTTGCGGTATTATCTCAACTTGTTTCGAGGCTTTGACCAACAGTCTTCAGGATCTACGTTTCGAAAATGTAATTTAATTGATGTCCATGAATAGTACCGTATGAACAATACCGTATATATGAACAGTAAACTACATATGTGTACTAAAATGAACAACAACATCTCCCAACTAAAATAAAGACTAGAGCAGAGTGATTATACCTGCTTTGATCAGAACCACCTTCCAATTGCTTCAAAAGAGGTACCCAACAGTAGATCTTCACTACTGCTATACAAAAACTGGGGTTTTTCCCTTCCTACTACTATATTTGCTGTTTAAAACAGCTAAAGAACAAGAAAAGAGAAGAGAGTAAGCAAAGAAATTATTTCTTTCTTGCTGGAATGAATTTTCAGAATGAGGAGGAGGGGGGGGGGTTATATAGATTTTTCTGGCAGAAAAAGACAAAACTGCACAGTTGCAAATAGTTGTTACTGTGACTACAGTACTTGTTACCGTAGCTACAGTAACCCCGCCGAATCTAATTTTGTCTGTCGACAAAATAGTGACCGTATTTGTGCACAGTAACCGTATATTTGAATAGTAACAGTAAAATTTAATTTTTTTTCTTTTCGAATTTTGAGTATTACAACACCGTAATTTGTGGGTATTACAGTAACAAGCTCCCAAGTGTCATTCTTCTCAATAAATTGAATCTCGGAGTCCACGGCAGCAACCCAATTTTTTTCTTTCATAGCTTCAGTAAGAGTGATTAGATCAAAATCAACAAACATGACATAATGAACTAAGCTCCCATCATCATTAATAGCATTATTAGAATAGACTTCAAAGCCTTGCAATCTGGCGGGTGGCTGGATAGTACGCTGAGGTCTGCTACTAGAAGCAATTCCATTATTATTAGTGCTTAAAGGAACGCTAATAGAGGTAGAGGCTTCATCATCAAAAGAGATAGGCTGAGGGGGTTTAACAGCATGGTGTATATCATCCCAATACTAAGAATCCTGCTCATCAAGTAGAACATCCCTACTCACTAAAGTTGCATTAGTGGTAGGATTATAAAGCTTGTAGCCACAAAACTTGCCACTCTTGTAGCCAATGAAGATAGTCTTCATGCCTTTGTCATCTAACTTTCTTCTATTCTGATCAGGAACATGTACATAGGCAATAGATCCAAAAACTCGCAGGTGGGCAACATTCGGTTTATAACCGCTTCAAGCTTCTTCAGGAGTGATATGAGAAAGGGCTTTTGTGGGGGATCTGTTAAGCAAATAAACAGAATAGGCAACATTTTCAGCCCAAAAGGTGTGTGAAATACCTTTAGCTTTTAACATACTGTGGGTCATATCCATGATCGTCTGGTTCTTGCGTTCGGCAACGCTATTGTGTTGTGGTGTATAAGGAGCTGTGATCTCAAGCTTTATCTCGTGTAGAAGTGTACTCACCACTACCATCAGTGCGTAACACCTTAATATGACGACCAATCTGCTTTTCAACAAGATATTTAAATTTCTGAAAGCAAGCAAAAGTGTCAGATTTATAAGCCAAGAAGTAGACCCAAGTTTTCCTGTTGTAGTCATCAATAAAAGTGAGGAAATATTTGTTTCCTTCATTACTGATAATTTGCATGGGACCGCACACATCAAAGTGAATCACATCCAGAAGATTATTAGCACTCCAGGAAGAGGAGCTAACAAATGGTTGGCGATGCTGTAACACCCCAAGTTTCGACCGGACCTCCGTTCACGTGTGGATCGTCGCCCAAGGAAAACAAGATGATACTAGAAACTTCGTTCTGTTAAAATCTTTTTTTTTCAAAATCAAGTTCATAACCTTTTGTTCTCAAGTCAATGTCTAGAAAGATATTCTATGCAAGTTAGAAGATCACAATAATTTTATTGAATACATCATAAGCGATGCAGCGGAATACTTTTTTAAAATTATTCATGTAAATCAAAACTTTTACGCAAGAAAAGCCATTGAAAGATGAAACAATCTAAGTTAAACCAATGTAAATACATTAAAACAAATCCAGTAAAATACATAAATTATGACTTCCAAGTTACCTATCTTGGACAACCTCCCCATGAGGTGTCCAATCAGATTGCGAGTCTTTTGACGTAAGTCAACATACTCAACGTCCATGAGTACTTGAAAAATAAAGTGGGAGTGAGCTCGAAAGCTTAGTGGATCGATCCTACACATCACATGCATTATAAAGGCCCAATCCAAAATATTACAAACACTTTCAAACATTAGGCGTTCAAATATTTATTTGTTTTAGTCGGGGTCTAAGACCGGAAGAGGGTTGAGATGCCTCTCGATATTCCCTGTGATCCAATCTAATCTCAGAGGGTTCCAATAACCGTCTAAAATCAATCGATACTTACATTACAGCCAAAGAGAGCGTACTTATCATGACTCATACCGTCTCCCAAAGACTTCGAGCTGTCACAGTCAGCTCCGGGTGGGAGTACCTACGATCCGCCTTGCAGCTTGACAATCTCAAGCGGTGACATATAGGAGATGCCACCTCGATCCGCTTCAGGCTCGTTAATTGTACCGGTACGTGGATTCTTAATAAACTATCATCTTGTTTTAGTTTTACAAACAATCTCAAACATATCAGACATCATACAATACATTAGAGAATATAATTCAAACTATACTTGTAAGTCAACATGATAATGCGCATGAATAATCAATGGCATTTAAATGCATATCTTTCTATTCATGCATGTTATAATTAAATAAATCTCAGTGTAAATCATTATACTCAATCATGGCATGAGATGATTATGCATAAGTCTAAATAAATCGTCGTAGATCACACATCATCCACATAGACCAACAATTTCAATCAATTTCCTAATAAAATTCTAATAACCTAGAACTATTCACACAAATGCTTTGAATCTTAAATCCATATAATACAAATGAGTAAGGAAGTCACGCCCACCTGAAATATTGAATCCTCCTTGCATCATCTCGCCAAATTTCAATGCTCCAAAATTTTCCTCTGCAATTAAAATTAATAATGATTATAAATCCTTAACTTCTAATTAACCTATCTATAATGAATTTAAGAATTCCAAATTTAGATACTCATAGACTCTAGTATTACTTTTATTAAATTTAGAATCTTTTCCAAATACTTGTTTTTGTTAGATCTCAAATAAATTTCTAAACTAGGAGTGGTAGACTTTCTAGCATTTTCTTCAACACCACTCTTTTAGTTCCAAAAATAATTCACTCATGTTCAATAAATCTCATTTCCTCATCAATTTAAATAATTAAATCTTGAAACCCCTTCTTAAATAATTAATTTATATTTCAATAGGACAATTTTAATATTTAATATTTGCATCTAACTTCAATTTAATTATTTTTATTAAAATAAGACCATTCGAATATTTCAGATTCACAATCGATCCCTAGATAAATTTAGTTCCAATCTCCGAATCTCCACAACCCCCTGAACTTCAATATTCAACATCTATTCAAAAATCCATAAACATAAATAATAATTCTAATATAAAAATATTGAATAAGGCTTCAACTTCCTATTTTCAACTACTAAGGATTCAAATTTCCTAATTTTTCATTCGGCGTATCAAAATCAAAGAGATATTAATTTTTAACTATCAAAATTTAACAATCCAAAAATATATGTATTATACATCTCTTCGTCTTCGTCGTTCAAATGATACCCAACGATGAAACACAATTGTCTTTCGCACAAATCGCGTGTGATTTTCTTCTTCACACACAGAAATTTAGCACTCATCTTCTTCGTTCACTGATGCCCAAATAGTCGCAACAGCTACACGCATAGCCATGTTCTTCTTTCCTCTGTTTTGATCCACAGCCAGTAGCTCATAGACTAAACGCACCAGCTCGTCTTCTTTGTTTGGATTCAACCACACCATCTCTCAACTGGAATTTCCTCTTTGTTTCCCTCTTTGTTTGTTTTTTTTGTCATGTTTGAACCACACACCGTAGCAACTCAAAACCAGATTGTGTTTCGTCGTTCTTCAACAGCAGCACGCACATTTTCTTCTTTGTTTCGGCAGCAGCAACAAAGGCACATCACACACAACCTCTTCGTTATTTTCTTCTTCGTGGACCAGCTGAATTTTCTTTTTTTTTTTTTTTTTCGTTCTTTACAGACAGCAACCACAACAACCAGTTGTTGCTAGTTTTGCTCCACCTCAACACCGATTACACTTATTTCATCACCCATTTCCATCCGTCCCACCAAGCTTCTCTGTTTCCATTCCTCTTCACGCACAGTTTCCTCTTCGTTCGAGCAGCAGCCACAACAGAGCTTCACGGCTCTGTTTCTCTTTCTCCCCTCTGTTCTTCATTTCGGATCAGCTGGACGCACCTCACCCCTCAAACACAATCTGAAGCAGCTCGTCATCATTTTTTGTTTTCTGTTCCACAGTGAGGACGGCAGCAGCAACGCAGCAATGGAGTATTGCTGCTCTGCTTCCTCCCTTCACTCTGTTCATCACACCATTCTACAATTCACAGCAGCAGCAGTTATACAAACCAGAGCACCGTTGCTCTGGTTCGTCTTCTTTGCTCTATTTTCGTCCACCAGCGGCATGCAGCAGCAGCAGATCATGCGCTGCTTTCTTCCCTTCCTCTGTTCCCTTTACCCGGTCTGCAACTCATCTCCTCCGACCGTCTTCCCCTGTTCGTGCAACAACAACAACACCGAGCAGCAGCCTCTCTGCTCGGTTCTTCCCATTCAGCGAAGACAGTAGCAGTAGCTGCAACAGCAACACGGAGCACCAGCTTCATGCTCTGTTTTTCTCCTTCCTCTGGTCGCGTCTCCTAGCAGCACAGCTGCTTCTGCCTCATTCTTAATTCTTCTTCAATCTTCTGCCTCATACATAGCTTCTCCTTCAATCCTCTGTTATTCGGAGAATTCGAGATCCCGTCTCCCTCAACTGTCTTCTTCAACACACTTCATTTCACTCGGTTATAAACATGTTTGCATGTAAAACCTTATTCTAATTTCATGTAATATTTATTTAATCCTTATCATAAGTTTATAGATTTACATTTATTTTCATTTAGCCTTATTATAAATTTTATAAGATTATATACATTAATCTCATTGCTATATATATTATACTCACTTTATGTATGTCAACCTTATTATAAGTTCGTGTATTGATAATATCATTTCATTTCGCAATCTACTCAATTCATTTCCATAAAATTATACATATTAATATTTTATTTTATTTCCTTTCTCAACTAATATCGATTGTCGATCTCCTATTTCATTTCATTTTATATATATTCGCAACGTGGCGTGACCACAAAGTTGCGGGGTGTTACAGATGCTGCTTGCCAAGAATACAGCCGTCACAGAATTGTTCTGGATGATTGACAACTAGTAACCCTTTAACTAGTTTCTTCTGGGCCAAAAGTTTCAAACTACTAAAGTTCAGGTGTCCGTATCTCAAATGCCACAACCATGACTCATCAGTAATAATAGTTTTAAAGCATGGGTAAGTATCATTCTGAATCTCTATTTTAAATAAGCGATTCTTCAAAGGAGATTTAAGAATAATAATACATTTTCTATTGAGCATGGTCAAGTGATTATCCTTCATCTGCACATGGTAGCCTTTCTCAAGCAATTGCCCAATGTTGAGTAGATTGCTCTTCATATTTGGAACATAAAATACGTAAGAGATGTACTAATGCTCACCATTCTTCAACTTGATTAAGATGCGGCCTTTTCCCATAACAGGAATCGTACTATCATCAGCAAACTTGACTTCTGTTCGAACAGATTCATCTAAATCAACAAATAGATCATGTGTGCCACACATGTGATTAGTGCACCTAGTATCAAGATACCAAAGATTTTTGGTGATGTCGCTATTGTGAACTGATGCAGTCATCAACAGGGTTTGAATAGCAGGAACATCTTGTTTCTGAACGAATGACACTTTTTCACTTGAATTTGTTGGTTAGCGATGCCAACACTCAGCTGCATAATGCCCAAATTTGCTACAAGCATAACATTAAATTTTATATTTATCATTACCTTGACTACGACCACCACCAGTGCCATAACCGCTATTGGAATGCTCACGACCTTGGTTTTGGTGATGTTGCCCTCTGCTATGTCCTCGACCATGACCTCTGTGTTTTGATTGCCCATTATGTCGAGAGTTGTTGGACCTAGAATTCCCTGAGTGTTTATCTGTATGAGAAGAAGCTTTAGTCTTCAAGGCATTTTCTGTGGGCTTTTCTATACTCTTTTCTTTCATCTGCTACTCATGAGCCTATAAAGAACCAGTCAACTCATCAACTGTTAGTATAGAGAGGTCTTTAGATTCTTCAATGACAACAGTGATATGCTCGAACTTTATAGTAAGGGAATGAAGTATCTTTTCAACTACTGTCACTTCTTCGACCCTTTCATCATAACTCTTCATCTAATTAACCAAGAGCTGCACTCAGTTAATATAAGTCTCAATAGACTCTGCATCTTCCATCTGAAGCAGCTCGAACTAACGTCTCAGACTCTGTAGACGTACTTTTCTGGCTTTATCTGCACCTTTGTAGGACTTGTTTAGGGTATCCCATGCTACTTTTGCTGTAGTTGCTCTCTGTACCTTTTCAAAGCTACATCATCAAGGGTTTGAAGGATAAAATATAATGTTTTTTTTTATCGTTTTTCCTATTTTCACATACCGTATCACGCTGATTAACTGGTACGTTCTCACCTGGATCAATAAACCCATTCTCTACAATATCCAGTAACTCCTGATATTCAAATAGAGTCTTCATCTGATTGTTCCATCGACCATATTTTTTGCCATCAAAAGTAGGAAGCGATGGTTGATGAGAATTGTTGTTGAAAGCCATAATAATATTTTTTTTTAACTGCAACCCCCTTTTTTTTGAAATAATAATCACTCCCCCTTTTTTTAAATAATAATAATAACTCCTTTTTTAAAAAAAAATATATTGCAACTCCTTTTTTTTCCTCACTAACTCACACTTTTTTTTTCTCAATTCCCCTGATTTTTTTTTTAAATCAAGGCTAAGAATAATATAAAAGAAGAGATTAAATCCCACTTGAAGCACCCTTTTACTTTATGAGATGATGTGGTGATCCAAGAGTTGCTTTATTAGCCAACTCTATTACCTTTCGTGTAGAATGTTATGCTTGTCACATACAGCCAAAGTCTTCTTTTCACCTTCACATTCTGCACTTGTGAGAGCTGCACAAGGTCTTCCTTCTGAATTCCCCCCTTTTTTATTTTCAATTCCTCTTTTTTATTTTGAGTCCCTTCCGTTTTTTTTTATTTGGGCACCAGTCACGCACCAACTTTCAACAATTTTCTTTCTTTGCTTAGTTTAACAGTAACAATCTGAGCAGAGTAACCAATGGACTGATAGAAATAAATCATCTTTCTTAGGGTTTACATTAAAGAAAAATTAATTAAAACAGATGCAACAGTTCGGCTTATATAGCCTTAAGTCTAGAGTAACAATTGACTAATATACCCATACTAATAGACGATGATACCAATAATATATTAGTCTAACATCCCCCCTCAAACTCAAGATGGCGATGGAGCAAGCATCGAGAGTTTGCCAACAAGAAAGCGAAAACGTTGAGTAGAGTGCGATTTGGTAAGAAGATCTGCAAGTTGCAATGAGGAGGGCACAAATGGCAAGGTAATGGTATTGGCCTGCAAGTGATGACTAGTGAAGTGACAGTCAATCTCAATATGTTTTGTTCGTTCATGAAACACTGAATTGTGAGCGATCTGAATGACACTCTGATTGTCGCAATACATAGGGGTAGGAGAAGGAATGGAAATGCCCATATCTAGAAGCAATCTCCTTAACCAGATAATCTCTGCAGTAGTAGATGCCATATCAACACCCTCATCTTTAGGTTTGTCCTCTTCTGAACCTTCAGGTATGTCATCATCTACATGGGTTTTTGACTCTGGTGCTTCTCATCACATGTCATGTGATTCTTCCTCATTTCTTTCCTTGTCATCTTCACCTTATTTATCTGTTATGACTGCTGATGGCACGCCTATGTCATCAACTGGTATTGGTCATGTTGTTACACCTCATCTATCTCTTTCTAATGTTTATTGCATTCCTAATCTCAAGTTGAATCTCATTTCTATTGGACAACTATGTGATTCTGGATATTCTGTTCACTTTTCTCCTACTTCTTACTCTGTACAGGATCTTCATTCTCAGAAGCTGATTGGGACAGGTCGTAGGCATGGGGGACTATACACCTTGGAGTGGTTGAATGTTCCTAATGTAGCTGCTTCTAGTGTTGATTTGTCTTCTTTTCGTTTGAGTCCTAATTCTTCTAACTTCTACTTATGGCATTCTCGGTTAGGTCATATTTTTGCTTCTTGTTTACAATTTTTGGCTTCTAAAGGTACTTTAGGTAACTTAAAAATTCATGATATTTCAAATTGTTGTGGTTGCAAATTGGCAAAATTCTCTGCCTTGCCTTTTCCCCAAAGTACTTCAATATCTCTTGCACCCTTTGATTTGATTCATTCTGATGTATGAGGACCTGCCCCTGTTTCTACAAAGGGGGGTTCTCGCTATTATATGTCTTTTATTGATGATTACACTAGTTACTGTTGGGTTTTCCTTATGAAATGTCGTTCTGATTTCTTTAATATTTATGCCACCTTTCGTGCTCTAGTAAAAACTCAACACTTAGCTACCATTAAATGTTTTCGTTGTGACTTGGGAGGGGAATACAATTCTACTGAGTTTTCTAACTTACTTGCTTTTGATGGCGCTATACACCAATCATCTTGTACTGACACTCCTCAACAAAATGGTGTTGCTGAGAGAAAGCATCGACAAATTGTTAAAACTGCTCGCTCTCTTCTTCTCTCTGCTTCTGTCCCCAATGAGTTTTGGGGTGAAGCTGTCCTTACCGCTGTTCATCTTATCAATAAAATTTCAACAGCTCAAACCTCTGGATTATCACCCTTTGAGAAGTTATATGGATGTGTTCCCGATTACTCTTTCTTACGAGTGTTTGGATGTGCTTGTTTTGTCCTACGTCCACACAGTGAACGCAATGAGTTATCTTCCCGCTCAGCTCTGTGTGTTTTCCTTGGTTATGGTGATGGTCAAAAAGGTTATCGTTGTTTTGATCCTTCTACTAACAAATTATATGTTTCTCGTCATGTCTTTTTTCTTGAACACATTCCTTCTTTTCTCTATTTCCTCTACTGCTCCTAATGTCTCCAAATCTGACTTGATTAGAATTGATCCATTTTCTGATGCTCCTATTGACATGCCCTCTGATGTCACCTCTTCTCCCGCAGTTTCCTCGTCATCTTGCAGGGATACTATACAACATACGGATGTCGATGTTCCATCATCTGTGGTTCCAGCCTCAACTCCTTCAACAGCTCCTGGTGGCTCTCCCCTTCCTATGCCTTCTCAACCATCTGAAGAGACTGTTGCTCCTCGTGCATCCCGCTATCCTCCACGTCTATGTAAGTCCACTCAAATGCCAGACCTCTCTTATAATTTTTATTCTCAATCATTTTTCACCTTTTTGGTCTCTATTCATAATCTCTCTGAGCCTCTTTCCTATAAGGAGGCCGTTCTTGATCCTTTATGGCAACAGGCTATGACTGAAGAACTCACTGCACTCGATAAGACAACAACTTGGGATTTGGTCCCACTGCCTCCTGGTAAAACCCCAGTTGGTTCTCGTTGGGTTTATAAGATCAAGACCAAGTCTGATGGTTCCATTGATCGTTATAAAGCACGAGTCGTTGCTAAAGGTTTCACCCAACAATATAGGATGGATTATGAGGAAACTTTTGCTCCAGTTGCAAAAATGACTACTGTACACACTCTTCTTGCTGTTGCATCTTCTTGTCAATGGAATCTCTCTCAAATGGATGTCAAGAATGCCTTTTTACATGGGGACCTCAAAGAAGAAGTTTATATGACTCTTGCTTGCTCCACCGCCATCTTGAGTTTGAGGGGGGATGTTAGACTAATATATTATGGGTATCATCGTCTATTAGTATAGGTATATTAGTCAATTGTTACTCTAGATTTAAGGCTATACTAGCCGAACTATTGCATCTGTTTTAATTAATTTTTCTTTAATGTAAGCCCTAATAAAGACGATTTATTTCTATCATGGTATCAGAGCCTATATGGCGGCTGTATCACGATGGCTTGGGATCACCACTCTGTTTGTTTGCTATCATCGTGCCATCATTCTATTTGCTTCTTTCGCTGCCCCTCTTTTATTTTCTGTTGATGTTCCGTTGCTGCTGATGCATCCCATCTTCTTCCTTGTTCTATAGTTGCTTTTCTTCTCAACGCTGGACTGTTTTGATCCTGTTTGTGGCTTCTTACCATTGTTGCTCATCTACCTTCCTCTGTTCGCTGTTTGCATCATTCTAGGATTGCTGTTGACATTGTTGCTCGTCTGCCACTACATCGTTGTTGTTCATATCTCCTTTGGGTGTTTGTTTCCCTGCTGTTTGGTTGATTCCTCGTCTCACCATCTCTGTTCTGCTCACCGTCATCCTGGTTCGCATCCCGCCATCTCTGTTCTGCTCAGTATTGGCCGTCTTCTCTGCCTGCTACTATTTCATTGCACCGTCTGCTATTTTTTTTTTGTGTTTGTCATTTTTTGCGCTGCTGCTGCTGCCTTTCTTTGTGCCTGCTCGTGATCTGTTCGTCTTTGCCTGCTGGTTCGTTGCACTGTCCGCTGCTACTCTGCGTCACTTGCAACTAACTGCTCTACCTTGCTGGTTCGTTGCCTTCTAACTGAAAATGATTGCCACTGTTCTACCGCTCAGTATTGGTGTTGTGCTATTTTGTGTTGCTGTTCTGCGTTACTTGCCGTCGTACATCTGCTGCAAACTGGATTGAAAATGGTGAACCGTCCTGCCTGCCTGCTGCTCACTATTTATTTGCTATTGTGCAACTATTGAGATCTGATCATCTGTTTGGCAATTTGGATCTATTTATTTCTTATCTGAGGCTGAGTGTGACCATTTATTATTATGGCGGGTGAACGAGACGACTCTCTTCAATCTATTAGTGTTCGCTTGGATGGGCAGAACTATTCCTATTGGAGTTATGTCATGAAGAATTTCTTGAAAGGCAAAAAGTTATGGGGTTATGTGACTGGCTCTTATACTAAGCCTATGGATCGGACCAATGAAAAATACACAGAGTTATTGGATATTTGGGATGCCAATAATTCTAAAATTATTACTTGGATCAATAACTCTGTTGAGCAAACCATTGGTACTCAACTAGCAAAATTTGAGATTGCTCAAGATGTATGGGACTACCTAGCACGGCTGTATACTCATCTAACTTTGCTAAACAATATCAATTGGAAGTTGATATTCGTGCTGTTCGCCAAGGGACTATGAGTATACAAGAGTTTTCTAACACTATATCAAATCTTTGGGATCAACTAGCCCTTACTGAATCTAGTGAACTTCAAGCTTTTGCTCTATACATCTCTCGTAGAGAAGAACAACGACTTGTTCAATTTTTGATGGCACGATGATAGCAAGCAAACAAAGTGGTGATCCCAAGCCACCGTGATACAGTCGCCGTATAGGCTCTGATACCATGATAGAAATAAATCGTCTTTATTAGGGTTTACATTAAAGAAAAATTAATTAAAACAGATGCAACAGTTCGGCTTATATAGCCTTAAGTCTAGAGTAACAATTGACTAATATACCCATACTAATAGACGATGATACCCATAATATATTAGTCTAACATGGACAAGCAGCGCAGGAACTTGCAAATTGCAAGAGCAAGAATGGCGGACTGTAAACTGCAACGAAACGACATTCTACTTGGAGCAAAAATCAGGGCAAAGAAATTGCAGTAGCAAGCAATTAATAGAATTAGCGCAGGTGCGTCTTCTTCTTCGTGTCCCCTTGTGACACTGGTTTGTAGTAGAAGAGGGAGGACGATGGGTTTCAGCGACAGTGCAATGCAGCAACGCAGGAAGATGGGTTTGTTGTTATTTTGGTTTGCAACAAGCAACGCAACATGTTATTGCTGAATTTTTCAGCAACGGTTTTCCCCTGAATTTTTTTCGGGCGCGGTTTCTTTTTTTCTTTTATCTACTTTCTTCGACTTTCCTTTTTTTTGTTTTTTTGTTTTTTTTTTCTGCAGCAGCAATGAACCGTGCAAATCGATGTAGCGGTGACAGCCAATTGAGGACTAGAATCTTTTTCAACTGTTCCTAAATAATATATTTAACTGTTGAACGTGGATTTTTTGCTGTTTTGATATCACTGTTGGAATAAAAATATCTGCTCAAACTTTATTTCTTTCTACTGAACTGAGTTGATTATATATTGAATTTCTAATAATTGTAATCTCAATTGGAGATTAACTCAGATTACCTAGTTAGACATTATCCAAACTTCTAATAACATCAGTTTGACTCAAACTGAAACTCTGAATCAGATAATCTAGATTACAATTCTAATACTACTAGAATTCTATCAGTGACTAAAAACTACATTTGATTAGAAGAGTACTACATAAAGCTACGGCACCTTTTAGCAGGCCCTATCATTATGTGAAAAAAGAAAATAATTTTCTTATCAATCTTCTAACAAGTAACAAGTCGTAGTAATACAATTGTTGTAATTATATTAGGATTCTTTGCATCTTAAAAATTAAAAAAATGTATTAATACACAAATTAACAAAAAAAATCTTCATTAGGTTATAAATTTGACCCTCAACTCTATAGCCAAGTGCGTGACTTGTACCAAAAACATCCTAAGTGAAAAAGGTTACCTTCAACTTTCTATTACTGTATTTTGCATTAGTTCAATTTTTATAAAAAAGTTAATAAAAAATGGTCATAAATTAAAAAAAAAAAAAAAAAACTTTCATGCACACACACGCACACACACATGCCTGACCAAAAAAAAAAGGCAAAGAGATAAAGGACCAATGTATTAAAACTGAAGGGTTTCACTTTT
>JAJIYU010014700.1:0-13105 GCA_030144865.1 Tinospora cordifolia
TGCCCTAAGGGGGGTTCTGTGGGCCCAGATTAGGGTCGTCACCTATACACCTAACCGTCGGGTTTCTCCCGCTCGAGTGGATTTATGTGTTTTCTGCATTAAAACTGGTTTTAAAATGGAAGGTGCACAACTGTATAGTGGATTTAGCATTCATTAATTGTTGCATTCATTCGCATTATTATTATTGTGCATTCATACATTGCTTTTCTAGAATACTTGGTCTTAGTTATAGATTAGGTTACATTACTCACTGAGCTGCTGTGGACAAAATTGGCTCACTACTCTAATGTTTCAGGTTCTTCTTCTGCGGATAAGGGGAAGAAGGTGGTCATTTCGTGAAGCGCACCTCGTTTACTTTGGTAGGTTTCCTCATGTGGTTTACTATTTTGAGAGTTAGTATAATGTATAGGAAGTGAGGAAAATATTGTAGACATTTTGACTTCGGCATTCTGCTACTGCTACATTTAGAACAGTGTATATATAATTAACTTTTGTATAAAATTTTTTTTTTACTGTACTTAATTGTTTTAGTTGTTTCTGCATTTATTAAGATTACTCTGATAGTGTTATATATATATATGGTGTTGTGAAGAGGCTTAACAGAGTTTTGGGCAAGCTCAGTTTGGGAATGGGTTTGCCAGAACACTGTGTCGGTCGGTTCGTCCTTCTCCCTATGGAAGGGGTCCCGACAAGAAAATTATACAAAATTGACAGATGAAAAATTTGGTAAGTCCTAGTTTACACAAATAAGGAATAAAATCAATTTAATGGATTTTTGAAGAAAATATATGAATAAAACGTATATTATGGGATATCATAGCCAAAAATACAAGGATATGTGCAATTTTTTATGAAAACAAGATTAAAAAGTCAATTGGGATCGAGATTTGTCTAAAATCCGAACAGAAAACAAGAAACTCGGCTGAAAAATAAAAAATATAAACTTAAAATACATCCAACGGTCTATGATCGATCTGTCAAAATCCAACGAACGAGATTAAAACCACACCAAACGCCTGGGTGCACGAGATCATCAAAATCCAACGGCCAGAGATCTGCACACCGCACTCGAGGATGATCTTGCGGCTAGAATCAAATTCGTTGATCGCGAACTAAGATTCGCACACTATGATCGAGGTCCATCCGACGGTCCAAATCAAAGCCGTGTAAGTTAATCACGAACCATGCTGCACTCGAGGAAGATCCAACGACCTGATCAAAGACGTTTTTGGATTAATCGCGAAATGTTGATGCGCTCGAGGAAAATCCAACGACCAAGATCAAAGGCTCCGATTTTCGTTGATTAATCCGACGATTGAGATTAAAGGATCCGAAAATTAAAACGAAAATTATGGGAAAATTACCGAAAAATCACCAAAAATCACGAAAAATCTGAAAAAATAGGTTTCTAAATTTGAAAATTATTTCTAAAATTAAAAAAAAATCTGAAAAATACTCATTTTGCTCTAAAAAGTAGAAGGTATGAAATTAAGGAGAATTAGGGTGTTTTATTCAAAGAGGAACTCAAAACCTTCTATTTTTCTCCCTTTGAAAACCTATATAAACCCCTCTAGGCTCTTAATTTCTTCATTCCAAAGATAAGAGTTAAATTTTCCTCTTGTTTTCTCTAAGCCTTGTTCTTGGCACCTCTTCCCATCTTCCCTTCTTGTGTGTGTGAGAAGTTGTTCTCTCGAATTGGGGAATTAAGTTGGGCGATCTTCATTGGCACTAGTATGTGGGGGGAATTGCTGCCGAAATTTCGGAAGAAAGCGTCAAAAGGTGGAAGTGATTTCTAGAACACCTTCTGTTCTTATTTAAATTCATGGCATGCTCATTGTTTGTGTATTTTCACTGAATTCAAAGATTTCCAATTTCAGTTCTAGAATTTTAGATGTTTATTTTAGTATTTCAACTTTGATTCATGTTTGAGCAATCATATCATCCATGACATGTTAATATCATGCTTAGGCTTTTAAATTAAAGTATGATGCATGTTTTATGAGTGTTTCATGAATTGACTGTGTATATTCTGAATTTTAGTTTGATTTCATATTCTGAAGTTTATTTTATGAGATCATGATATGAGAATTACTCTAAGACGATGGTAATAATAACCACGTACCATCATAGTGGTCAAGGCGACACTATGGATGTTCTTTTCATATAAGTTAGGTCATATGGTTTTTAGACCTAAGTATTTGAGGGTTGTGTACCACTGGTGGGTCGCCATGTGTAACGAGTTGATGACGACGTATGCCACTAACGGGTTGATGCCTAGTGGGCCCTATTTACTTAGTTAAGAACATCAAGGGATTAAAAACCCTTTTGGTCTGAGACTTGACTTGAACAAATTGTTGTTTGAAATGCCTAATGGTTGCAAGTGTTTGAATTATGATTGTGTTATGAGTTTGAATATGAAAGATGGTTGTTCGAAAAAGATCCACTGGGCTATGTGCTCACCCCTTTTTTTCTTATTTTTCAGGAACATGAAATTCATGGAGCAGTTGAATGTAGCTAGTTTCTTAGAAAGTGTCTACAATATTATATTTTTTAGAATTTTTAGGGCATGTTGCCTAAAGTTTTTATGCTTTTCTATTGAAAAGTATTTTGAAGTCTTCTGCTGTAACTATTAGTTCTTTTTGAAGAGTTTACTACTTTCAATTTCTATTATGAATAAAATAGTTTGAATTTTTCTATCTCTTTTAATTTGCCTTGATTTTATTGAAAATTTTGTATTCTTGAATTTTATACAAAGGCACGAGATATTGAAAAGAAAAGGGCAAATGTGTGTCACTTATAATGTAGCACCAGCCCGACCCGCTGTTTTGTTAAGTCCACTGTCAAGAGAACGGTGGCCATGTACACTACTTAAAGATACGGGGGTTGGGGTGTTACAGTGCTCACCCTTCCTCTTTTATTTTCAGGGATTTGAATCACATGAAGACTTTGATATTAGATAAGTTCTAATTTTAGAAAGTTTCTATATTGGAATGTAAGGGTATGTAGCCCAAATTTTGAATATCTAGAATGTAAGACTTCCGCTGAGATAAATTTCTATTTCAAGTTATGTACATGTCCCTTATTAAATCAATAAAGATTTGAAAAGTTTCCTTTTATCTCTTGTGTAATTGCCTTATTAAACTTTGTGTATAAATTTTTGGTTAAGTACTCTTGAATCTCGATGAGGCGTGGGATAAATGGAATAAGAAGTCAAGTTGTGTACTTGTAAAGTAATATTCGCCCGGCCTGCCTTGTGGTTAAGTCCAATTGAAAGTCTCGGAGGTTGGGGTGTTACAAGAAATTAGAAACATTTACACACACTTGGTGGGACATCCAAAAGAAGAGGAATGAGGAAACATGGGAAAATAGAAAGTTCCCAATGTACACACTAAAAAATGATTTAAAAAGTTTCCTATGCATAGAAAAGGATGTCCAAATCTTTGCTAATCCATATTAGAAAGATCCCAAAATGTTGCTTAACCATATTAGAAAGATGATCATGAGTACAACGAGAAAACCAAGAATAAAAGTTTCCAATATTAGAAGTTTATCCATCAACACACGAAAAAATCCTAGAATAGAAAGCTACCTTGCTCACCAAAATCCAAGAATAGAAGTTCCAAAGTGTTGTGAGCACTTTAAAAACGTGACACACAAGGGAGAGCCAAAAATAGAAGTTTCTAAACATAGTTGGACGTACAAGAGGATAGGAGAGTCAATTAAGATATGCTTCCTTGCCATTTTGACGCACAAGGAGGAAATCGAAAGAGAAAAGAGATTCCACGAGATCTCACACCATATTGACACCCATACCAAGTTGGCTAGGGGTCCAAGCCAAGATTTTGTTCACACATGAGAAGGAAACTCAAACTTGGTCAAACGTTATGTTCACACATAAGAAGGAAACTCAAATGAGGCTCGAAACATGTGTGCACACTAAGAAAAGGAAACCCTAATTGCTCACATGCCCAAACTGTTTACACCATGGGGAATTGGAAAGATTCACATACCAAAAAGTTGCACAAGAGAGATGGAAAGATTTCCTACGTGAGCACACCATGAACCATTCCTTCCTAGCTCTGAAACTCTATATAAAGCCCCCTTGTGTTCTCATTCTGTTTATCCCAAAGCAAAAGCTGATAAGATCCCTCTTGTCTTCTCTTTCCTCTCTCTTGGCACCTATTTTAGTTCTTGAATATTCTTGAACATTCTTGGGTGATTTTATGTGAAGTTTCAGTGTTCTTGAGTGTTTTAGAGTAACAAAGTGCTGTCGAATTTTAGAATATTCCAATTGAGTTGTTCAATGGAGGTAGAAGTGATTTCTAAACTTCTACTTTGTTGTTTTAAATTAATGAGATGTTCATGCACGTTTAAAATTTAGTTTTTTTATGCATATTTTAAAGTTTAGTTTATTAAGCATGCTCTGCTTTTTGTTTATCATGTTCAATTATCATGAAACTATGCCATGCTTAGAGCTCACATGCTTAAGTTTATTTTGGATGTATGTTGCATGAACATGACGTTTCCATGTTTTAATGTTGATATAATATTCATGCTGAAATCTATTGGATTAGTTTATGATTAATGAATGCGATTAGAGAAAGATAATTAATGATATGAACCACTTACTATCATAGTAATCCACAGAGATTACTGTGGGTGTTCTTTGCATGTGATTAGTTCACATGGGCAAGGTCCCAAAATACTCACAATGTGGGTGAGACCCTAAGTACAATGAAATTTGGCATAAAAGAATGTTTTTTCACTCAAGGAAGGTATTTTGATAAGAACATCAAGGTTGACCCCTTTCAGTCTAATTTACAACTAAAAATTAATAAATCATTTGAATCACTTAATGTTTGTAAGTGTTTTATTTGGATGGCTTATTGATTTGAAATAATAATTTAGTCATTTTAGAATGATCCACTGGACTTTGTGTTCACCCTTTATATTTTACCTTTTTGGGGAATTGATCACATTGAAGAAGCATGACAATAGTTATGATATTTAATTTAGAAAGTTTCTATTTGAATGTAAGGGCATGTTGCCCAATTTTAAATATTTTGCTGTAGTTTGAACATGAGTTATGTACTATTTCCTCTTTTATTCATTGAGAAAAACTTAAATATTTATTTTATTTTTCTTTGATTTGTCTTATTGAAATTACGTTTATTTAATTGAGTTGAGTATTCTTACTGTTCAATAAGACTTGGGATGAAGGAACTAGAAAGTCAAGTGTGAGTCACTTGTAAAAGTAATACGACCTGACTCGCTGTGTGGTCCGATCCACCGAGTCGGGGGTTGGGGTATCACAATCTAGCCAAGTGTTTCTACTAATTGAGCTCTAATGCTACCTTTGTAACACCCACTTCCCCCTGTGGCCTTTACCATCTAATTTTCAATTTAGAGGCCAAAATTATCGTAATGCCTGCAAGTCAACAATAACAAGCAAGCATGTTATCGTCATGTGTGAATCATGAATCAATCATTGTGGGCCACTCGGAGGCAGTGCGTCACTTTTATCTCTTTCTATTTCTTTTTACTATCCCAACTCTATGAGACATCCAGTGTCATATTATGTAACACCCCAACCCCCTAGAGATAGATTTAAGCTCAACCACAAGGCGGGTTGGGTCCAATGTTACATTTACAAGTACACGACTTGCATCTCAATTCTTTTATTCTAACTCTTATTGAACCTTTCATGAGTACCTCACCCAATTGGATCAATTTTAAATTCAATAAGGCTTTACAAGTAGAAAAAAGAATATTTCTAACTCTTTATTTATTAAACAAAATAAAGAAGTACATTATTGAATTCATAATCAAGAGTACATAACTCAAAATTTTAAAATAAAAATTCAGCAGAAGTCTTATTCAAAATTGGGTGACATGCCCTAATATTAAAAAGGAAACTTTTTAAAAATAGAAACTTTCTAAATATAGCTACTATCAGATTTTCATCGTCTTCATGATTCAATTTCCTGAAAATGTTAAAAAGAGAGGGGTGAGCACATTGCCCAGTGGATCATTCATCAAACAACTAACTTACTATTTCAAATCACTAACACGTCCGAATTCACACACTTTCATACATTAAGTGTTTCACATAACAAGTTGGTTTCAAGTTGACGTTATGACTGAAAAGGGTTTTACTCCCTTGATGTTCTTAATTTAAATACCCCTCTTTAGGGTGGAAAGACATTTCTTTGTTACTTTCCATTCGATGCCACATACCAAGTATCCCTTAGTTGCACTTTGTAATCACACACTCTAAGCATGTGTTAAGAACTCCAATAGCACCCATACGAGTCACTATGAAAGTACGTAGTTCTTATCTTCACTTTCTCATGTTTAAAATCACATAATCATGATACTAAATTAGAATATTAAATCTCAAAATTTAAACATTTAAGAAAGCATGGAAACACACGTAGCATGCTTGAAACTTAAAAGCAAACCTAACCATGGTTTCTAGGCATGGTATGATCTCATGAATGATTAAAAACATGCAACATGCTGAATTCAAATTTAAATATGATCAATCATGCTAAAACTGAATAAATCATGCTGTAAACTTGAAAATAAACATGCATGAACAGGCTGGGAACTTAAAATAACAAGATAGAAGTTCTAGAAATTTCCTTCACCTCAATCCAAGTTTCTTGTTGAGTTCAGTAGAGGTTCCCCTTATCTCCCACTTTTAGAACTTCAAGAACTTTTAACCACCAACAAAAACACTCAAAATAACTCACTAAAAAACTAAAATTAAAGCTAGTCTCTTGTGAACACAAGAGAAGTGAGAAGAGATGCCAAGAAGAGGGCTTAGAATAAGCAAAGAGGGAAATGTTAGCTCTTTGCTTTGGGATGAGAAGAATGAGAGCATGAGGGGGTTTATATAGATGTTCATGAGCACTAGGGGGACATCTTGGTTAGTCTTGGGTAGCTTAGGCAGCTCACAAAGTTTGGGCGAGTTTCTAAACAAGAGGGGACGGTTTGCATAAAGAGGCCAAGTGTACTCATGGTTGGCAAGTGGGACCAGTATGACTTTCTAATTCAAAAGATATGAGTACAATCTTGTTTTCTAACTACGTGTGAACAAAAAAGAGGTTTAAATCATATTCCAATTCAAATGGGACATCCCATATGTGCTTATGGCAAATTTCCTTTTTGGTTTCCTTGTTTGCTCATCACACAATCACACAGGGAATATTTTTCCATTATCTTATTTCTTGGACATCAAGCATGGGTGTACACTATAAAATTTGAGGGGACACCATATAATAGTCAAAGATGCTCATCTTGGTTCTAGGAAACTATCTAAATAGGGTTGCTCACATGTGTGCACACACACATGTATATGGTTAGGCCGATTTTGGTTTAAGTGGGTGTGAGTGTACATAATCAAGTGGGTGTGTTATGGAATCATGTCTCATGGTTTCTAGACCATGTCTACTAATGTGGGTTTACTGAATTATTTGTATGGGACATAAGATCATTTTACAAGGATTCAAATAAAGGAAACATCCCATGGAGCTTTGGGTAGGGTGAGGGTACACATGATCATAGTGTTCCACCCCTGTGGCTTGCACATGCTTAGGGTGGCCATAACTTCATGAATTCACAAAAAAGAAAAAAAATTAATATCTCCTTATTTACAAGGAATTATAATTTATAGCCTATAGTTTTGGAATCACATGAAAAAAATTAAGAATTTCAATATATGGCTTGCCAAATTGATTTTCATTTACTTTCCTTATTTAGAATCCACTGAAGGTACTATGAAATAAAAATCCAAATCTTGGCCAACTGTCTTAATTTTTGGATATGTTGTTTATTTTTCTAGTTTATGGCATCCCATTTTGTTTTGGGTTATTTTGATTCCCCAAAGTACCTTAAATGCCAATTCTTTCTAATTTGGACCTTCTAAAGGGTGTTTGACAAATGAAAATCCTAATTTTGACCAATTGTTCTAATTTTTGGATATGTTATCCAATTAGTTAGTTCATATCAACTTACATCATTTCAGGTCGTTTTGGGTCCCTAAGGGTCACCAATGAGACTTTTGGAAACCTGTCAAATTTAGCCCCGAAACGAGCCCAATTTCATTTTACATCCAATTTCATTGAATTGATCTTAAATTTTATTTTATTAAATAAAAAGTTTTCGGGGTATTACAACCTAACCTCCTTAAAAAAAATTTTATCCTTGTAATTTGTGCATAACTAAGGATTTCTAGTGAATAGTTGTGGATACTTTGTCTTCATCTCGCTTTCGAGTTCCTAGGTAGTTTTTTCCACCCCGTAATGTTTCCACAGTACGTTCACTATTGCGATATCCCTCATTTGTAGACTCTATACTTTATGGTCGAGGATTCTGACTGTTGTTTCCTCGTAAATAGCATCATCTTTAATATTTACTTCTTCCCAGTAGATGATGTGAGAGGGGTTAGGTTCGTACTTTTTCAATATGGATACATGGAATATGTTATGAGTTAAAGTCATTCGGTTTGGTAGGTCCAACTCGTAAACACATTCCCTAATTCTTCTAAGTATTTCTACTATAATCCTTAAGTGTTTCATAGGTTTCGTTTCCTATTGCCTAGGGTTTCCCCTGCTTGGTGACTTGGTCTATGGGCCGAATTGGCATGTAATGAGCCACTTAAGTGAGATGATCCCCTACAACGCACACAATATCTTCTCCTTTTTGGTTCCTGGGAATACCATTGACAAAATTCATAACAATGTTATCCACTTTCATTCAAGGATAAGGAGTGATTGTAACATTCTAGAGGGTTTCCCATTTTCTGCTTTTACTTTTTGACAAGTTAAGCACTTAGCTATATGCTTAGCTGTGTCTCTCTTCATTCCTCTTCATCAGTAAGTCTTTCTGAGGTTGTGGCACATCTTATCCCCGCCTAGATGCATGGTGTACATCGTGTACTCGATTTTATGAGCCTAATCCAATATGATCTGCTACCTCTATCCATAGATTCCTTCCTCGAGTCTTAGGTATTCTTAGCATCTAACTCGAGGTTAACACGCTTATCTTATTCAATTTCCTCTATTATGCTTGTGAGCCATTTTTCTTGCCTTTGTTTATCCCTGATCTAACGTAGAAGATCCGGATGGAATTTCATGTTATAGGCTTGTCTTTCCTTGACACTTAGCCGAAAGTCTTTGGTTAACTGGTACATCTGTTTAAGGTTGAAAATTCTTTAGTAGTATCCTGCCTTTGACTTAGTAGACTTGAGCACACGATAGGCCTTGGGATTGCTGCTTTAAGTGACTAACACTTTCTTAACATTCAAAACATAGCCACAAAAGCTCTTAAGGAAACTAGTTTCATTAATTCGAAAAGTTTACGCACAAAACCTTATTCAAGCCAAAATTCATGAATGCTAACATGTAAAAATTTTGAATAAAGGATTCCACGCCGCTAATTAAATTTAAAACAAGTTTTCCTTTCCTAATATTGTTATATTAGGGTTTCTAGGGTAGGTTTCGATCTTATAGAGCCTAAACAGCAAACACTCTTGCTTTGTTCTGCCCACGACCTTGATTAGCATTGTACTGTCGTTGTCTGCCTTCAGAACGATCATTCCGACCTCCTCCTTGAGTGTTTTGTGGCTGAGGAGCCTGAGTGGGTGCAGTTGGGCAGTTTCTTGCCAAATGACCCTTTTGCCTGCACACATAACACAATCTCTACTTCTTCGCCTATTCTATTAGTTCATCTTTATTTTGCCCCTAATTCTGAATTTGTGGCGTCTTTCCACCACTCTTATTCTTTTTTTGGGCCTCTGGGTTCTCTATGTTATTACTAGGCCTCTTGTTCTTACATCTTAGCCTTTGCTCTAGGTTGAGTTCTTGTTCAAGTATTAGGGCCCATTCTACAATATCTTCGTAAGTCTTTACGCCCTAGGTCATAACCACCTTGCGGATATTGACCTTGAGACCTTGTGCAAATTTGTTGGCCCTCATTCATTCTTCCTTGATCAGTTCTTAAGAGAATTTGGCCAACTCTATGAATTTTATCTCATGCTCAATCATGGTGAGATCCCTCTGATTAAGTCACACAAAGTCTTCTTGTAGCTTTCGAAAGGTAGCCTCCTGACATAACTTTTCACAAAAGATCTCCTTGAACTCTTCCCACTTCATCTTTTCAACATTGGTGTTTGTTTTATCAAACATTCGTTCTATCATGACTCTAGATTCGGTTTCTAGGTTCTCAATTTGTTCAGTGGCCTAGAGGTTTTTCTTCTATGTTCTTTTCATGCATGAGTACAGGATTTGGCCTCAAAGCAAATAAACAGTAAAACATGCATATCACACAATTATACAATCAAACAGTTCACGCTAGCACTGCAAAGTTCCAAGCTTCCACCTAAGCTTTTAGGTTCAAGTGTCCCATATCACTCTACCCCTTCCACTTAGACTTTCACCCAGAATAGAGTTGCACCCAAACAGTTTTGCAAATTGCTCGATAACTTAGGTTCGCGAGCCCACTATACCCAACTGTCCCATACTGGCCGAGCATAGAGAAACCCGTTCTTTCAGAGTTATCGATTATTTACCACACATGGTCCATCATTCTTCGAGTCTAGGTTTTCTCCATACCCTCGAATTCTTATGCATCCCATACTACATAGAAATCGAAAGATATAGAAGCTTCCTGGTCCTATATCCTGATCAAACAATTTTCTATTTTCATATAAGTTTCAGTTTTTAGCCTATGTCCTAAAGATTTATGCTTTTGATCCACTGTGCCACCTATGGCTACACCACGTTTCTACCTAAGGTCTTTCCCTGGACCTAGGGTTCAGTCTGGTTAATTCACAAGCTCTATCTAGTCAAGGTACCACCTTTGACATCTTTTTCGACTTCTAATCAATTTCTTGCCCTACTTTTCAACCTTTTAATTTTCTTTATATAGAAAATAAGGGTGTCTCTCAACTCAAACCACTCGTATAAGTTGGTGGGACAACCTCCAAATCGGATGGCGAAACCGAAGTCTACTTAGCAGTCGTGTTTTCTAGGGCGGGATAACCTACCTCCCTTTCAATGTTTAGCTTTACTCGAGACAAGACTTACCCACTATTAGCTCAACTTGTAGTCTTTGTATCCAAACAAAACATTCCAAAAACATATATTTTTTTTTGAAAATACTTTCTAAAATGTTTTTTCATTTCAAAATAGAAGGTAGGGCATTCAAAATTCTAACTCAAAATAAGGTAAAACCCTAATTGAGTTTCTAATTCTTGTCAAGCAACTAATATTTGACTTTCTAATTCTAGCCCAACAACACGTGTTTAGGCTTGAATTTCTATTTCTAGCCTAGCATATCTAATAGCTAAGCTTTGATACTACCTTTGTAACACCCCAACCCCCTAGAAATAGGCTTAAGCTTAACTACAAAGCGGGTTGAGTCCTTTTTACGTTTACAAGTAAACAACTTGTATCTCGATTCCTTTATTCTAACTCTTATTGAACCTTTCATGAGTGCCTCACCCAATTTGATCAATTTTAAATTCAATAAGGCATTACAAGTAGAAAAAGGAATATTTCTAACTCTTTATTTATTAAACAAAATAAAGAAGTACATTATTGAATTCATAATCAAGAGTACACTCAAAATTTTAAAATAAAAATTCAGCAGAAGTCTTATTTAAAATTAGGCAACCTGCCCTTACATTAAAAATGAAACTTTCCACAAATAAGAACTTTCTAAATATAGCTACTATCAGATTTTCATAATCTTCATGATTCAATTTTTTGAAAATGTTAACAAGACTGGGGTGAGCACATTGCCCAGTGGATCATTTGTCAAACAACTAACTTACTATTTCAAATCACTAACACATTCGAATTTACACACTTTCATACATTAAGTGTTTCACACAACAAGTTGGTTTCAAGTTGACATTATAAATGAAAGGGGTTCTACTCTCTTGATGTTCTTAATTTAGATACCCCTCTTTAGGTGCAAAGACATTTCTTGTTATTTTCCAGTGGATGCCACATACTTAGTATCCCTTAGTTGCACTTTGCAACCACACATTCCAAGCATGTGTTTAGAACACCCATAGCACTCATATGGGTCACCATGATTAGTACCTAGTTTTTATCTTCACTTCTTCATATTTAAAATCACATAATCATGATATTAAATTAAAATATTAAATCTTAGAATTTAAACATTTAAGCATGGGAACACACATAGCATGCTTGAAAACTTAAAGCAAAATTAAGCATGGTTTCTAGGCATGGTATGATCTCATGAGTGATTAAAAACATGCAACATGCTAAACTAAAATTTAAATATGATTAATTATGCTAAAACTGAATAAATCATGCTGAAAACTTAAAAAAAAATAAACATGCATGAATATGTCAGGAATTTGAAATAACAAGATAGAAGTTCTAGAAATCCCCTCCACCTGAACTTGAGTTTTTTGTTTCTGGCAGAGGTTCCCCTTATCTACCACTTTCAAAACTTCAAGAACTTTCAACCGCCAACAAAAACACTCAAAACAACTCACTAGAAGACTAAAATTAAAGCTTCTCACTTGTGAACACAAGATAAGTGAGAAGACATGCCAAGAAGAGGGCATAGAACAAGCAAAGAGGAAAGTGTCAACTCTTTGCTTTGCGATGAGAAGAACGAGAGCATGAAGAGGTTTATATAGATGTTCAAGAACACTAGGGGGACGTCTTGGCCAGTCTTGGATAGCTTGGTCAGCTCACAAGGTTTGGGCAAGTTTCCAAACAAGATGGGACAGTTTGCATAAAGAGGGCAAGAGTGTTCATGGTTGGCAAGTAGGACCACTATGTCTTTCTAATTCAAAAGACATGAGTACAATCTTGTTTCCTAACTATGTGTGAACATAAAAGAGGTTTAAATCATATTCTAATTCAAATGAAAACGTCCCATATGTGCTGTAACACCTCAACCCCCACGTTCTTTGATTTGAGAGTTTGGACATAACCACCGTTCCTTTGACGATGGACTTAACCAATTGGCGGGTCGGGCCGGTGTTACTTTACAAGCGACACACACTTGACTTTCTATTTTTCAATACCACATGCCTTAGAATAAATTCAATAGT
>JAJIYU010014701.1:0-13127 GCA_030144865.1 Tinospora cordifolia
GAACAAACACAAACGCAAGCACATATTCCACTTTTCTAATCAACTTTTCGTCTTCTTCCGCGATCCAAGCACTGATCCACAGGCGTCGAAAACGAAAACAACATGATCATAGAAAAAAATAAAACATGAAAAAATAATCAAACGCTAGCTAGAAGACCAATTAATCCAAAAAAACCCCGCAAAATCCGCAGTTAAACCCCAAAAATTCACTATAAGAATAACCATTCATTGACACTCACGTAGATGAAGCTCTCATCGCTGTTCCGAGTCCCATCATCCACCACTGCCACAAAACCAAAACTCAGCAAACCACATTAAGAAATTGAAATATCTCACTTACAGAAGAAGAAGAAGAAGAAGAAGAAGAAGAAGAAGAAGAAGAAGAAGAAGAAGAAGAAGAAGAATCAGGTGAACGAGATTCGTACCATCGGAAGTATCAACATCGATGGAAGGCACGTTTGGAGGTATTAGCATCAGCAGGAATCTACAAATCGCATAAGCAAGTCCGAGAACGAGAAGAGGCCACCAAAACGCCATTAAAAAGCTTCAGCGAAACCCTCTGAGGTTCAAATGATCGAACAGAACACCTCCAGATAGCAATGGCGACTCACTGAAACGAGTGAGGTGAGAGTAAAAATGAGAGAGAGCGAGGTGACTTAAAGAGACAGAATTCTACTGTTTTGATCCATTTTTCTTATTGTCGCACTTTTTTTTTTTTTTCTTGGTCGATGTGGTGTTACAATTTTAATTTCCAACAACATGTATTATTATATGTTATTAGTTAATTAAAAATGATTAATTAACGATAGGTTTTTATTATTAGTGCCTTTACGCTGCCTTGCACGCAAAATTAATTTAAAACATTTTTTATAAAAAAATAATTATATGTGTTTTTTCTTTTAATAGAGTTTGAATTATTGAAAATAATTTAAAATTTTCATAATTGGTGAGATAATAAATTTTTTTTTCAAAAAATTGTAATTTTCTTAAAAAAATTTATATTTTTTCATGTTTAATTGAAAAAAAAATTATGAGAAAATTTTCTTGAGAATAACATACTTTCTAACCAAAATTTGCTCGATTTAGGTTGAAAAATTTTAAAACCAATTTAATAAATAATTACATATATCTAACTGTTGCCAATTTTTTATATTCAACCAAATAATTATTAAAAATTTTCCTCAATAACATTTTTTTATCTTTTTAAATATTTTCTCAATAAAATTTTTTTAACTATCAAACACACTCTTAAAAAAACTGTGAGATAAAATAGAAAAGTTAAAGAGGGGCAACTTTATATATAACAAAAAAAAAACCCTTAAAATATATGATATGGAATAGATTTTTAAAATAGTAAATTAAAATCGTCATTTTATCAATATTAATAATGAAGCCACTTTAAAAGTAAAATAAAATAAAAATTTTAATGGTATTTTAAGTAAGAACTTCAGCCTCGTCAAAATATAGATAATATTTCCCATTATTTAAATGTATCTAAGCAATTTTCAAGCCTAATTTTCTCTTCACGTTTTCTGCACCATCCTTCATGATGTACAACTTCAGCCTTGTCATCTTGATATGCCCCTCGCATCTAACATCCTTAATTTATCTTACTAACATTTTTCTTCATTTTTTAAGTTATCATTTCTCAGTTTACTTTTTGTTTTGACATAAGCTAATTGATAAAACCCCTCAATATAATATATTAATATTTTATTGTTATTAATATTTATTTGTTTCGTTTTATGTTGTTTGTTAATATTGAGCTAGACCAAGATAGTTGCACTCAGGGCTGGCCTCGAGGCAGGACTCAAAGGGAAAAGCACATTTTTATACAAAAATATAGATAATTATAAAAATACTGTCATTTTCGTTTTTATACAAATACTAAAAACTTAGTAACAAAACTATTGAAAAATATTAATTAACAACTATTAGTATAACATTAGTATATAATTCGTATAATATTGATATATAGTGCTATAAAACTGATTAATTATAACAACCATTAGTATATCAAAAGTTGTTATATAATTGGTATAACATTTAATATAAAAATGGAATACAATGATATGCAATTGGTATAAAAATGGAATACAGTAGTATATAATCTCTAAAATAGGATACAATGGTATATAGTTGGAATAAAAATGGGATACAATGGTATACAATCTCTAAAACCGGTATACAATAGTATAAAAATGCGATCCCTGCTGATTCAATAGATCTTCCAATCGAAGGATTAGAGCATTCGATCGTACCGTCCTGCCTACTCATTGATGCTACTGCACCTACTACAAAATTGCCGCCTGAGGTGCCCACGCTCACCGTCGCACCTGCTCCCTCTATTTGCCGCTGCTGCCTGTTGCTTGGCTTGAAATCTAGTTGTTCCGCCCTTATCCATGGAGATCTTGAGCTCTTTTCCCACTCTTTTTAGTTCGAAAAACCCTAACCTCCATTGCGATATGTCCTTAAAATCTCTCATGCTAGCAATTCAACAACCCTAGCTACCAAGAACCATAGTATTTCGATTTCAGATCTCAGATCCGTTTGATTTTAGATCCAAAATCACGAGAGAATTTCAAGCGAGAATCAAGCGATGAATTGTTGGATTTCGTCGATAGAGGGAGCTTGGTTCTCCTTGAGAAGCAAAGTTTTGGTCCAGTGTCAAGTTGGAGAACAGCGTTTATGGAGTCAGACGAGATAAAAAGGATGTTCATCTTGCCTGTTGCCACAACATCCTTGTTCATCGTCATTTACCAATGTTGTACTATTGTTGCATCTGCTCCCTTACCGAAGAGCGCTAAATGGTTCCTGCTTCATGCCCCGCCAGAGAAATTCAATACGTCGTCGCTTGCCCTCGCCTTCTTCTTCTTCAATTTCACAAGTAGCTATGGTGGCGTCTTCTTCTTCTGTTTTAGAAGTAATAAGTGTCTTCTTCTTCTTTTGTATCCCCTATCTCTCACACCTTTCTTCTTTTGTTTTGACGAGCTCCTTCTTCATCAGCCATGGCGCCAAAGGCTGCTATTCATTCCAGTCACCATCGCCACTGTTGTTCCTGCAGCTTCACTTCCAATTCTCTAAGCATCAGTCGTCATTCATCCTAGTCGTCATCGCCATTGTTGTTCCTATTGCTTCACTTCCAAGTCTCATACAGTTAGACCATATAGGTCATCTTCAAGGATGAGAGTTCATTAATTGATCTATCGGCAAAGTTCGTCGTTTTCGTGCTACGATTTTATAGAGAGATCCCAATTATAACGAATCTTGCAACGAGATGAGCTATCGAAAGGGAGAAAACTTAGTTATCAATATGCAAAGTAGGGTTTGTTAAAAAGAGGAACGAAGAAGAAGAACACTATATATATTTTGGTATTTTTGATAATAACTAACAATATATGACATAGTTGTAATTAAGTAAAAAATGTCCAAATAATTATATTATTAAAGTTCAATTTTTTGACATTTTTTATAATTTTTTCTAATTAAAAAATTTATTAAAAATTTATTAATTAATTAAGCCCGTATTTTTAGGACCCTCATTTATTACTGTGTCTTGAGCCTCCAAAAATATTAGTGGCCACTGGTTGCACTCTATTTTATGTAATTACATGCAAATTTTGGAGCATAACGTGAAAAGAGGCTTAGTGTTTCTTAACCTTTAAAATTTGTAATCTTAAGCAAATCTTATCATTTGAGGCTTAATGTTGTCCAATAAATAAGTGTCTTGAATATCATTTAACAAGAGTTGTATTGGGAAGGTAATGTTTATGGAATAACCAATACTAATGAGGTTTGAATTTCTTTAAATTAACTTCATTTATCATCCACTTTTTTTTTATTATTTTGTTTGCTTCTTGTTACAAATATTTGGTAGTGTAGCCAAGCAACAAGTAAGGGTAAAACTCTATTGATGAGCTTAAAAAATAGTTTCAAGATAAGCTAAAACTTATTCGATAACTTAATTAGCTTCATGTCTAAGTAGCAATACTACTAGCAACTTTAGCTCTCTTCAAAAACAACTCAAATTTGTCAATGCTCGAGGTGCACTTGCAATCTATGTGATTGAAAATGCTAGTTGACGTTGCAAAAGGCGAAGAAGAGAGAATGAGTAGAATATGGAAGAGACAATTCTAGGTGTAGAAGATGATAAAAGCCATGCGCTTTTTATAACTGTGAAAAAGAGAAGAAGGGTAAAATATTTGACCTCAAATTGGGAAGAGAATTCTATGTATGGAATGTGATATACGGCAAACTCTTTACAATGATGAAGAAAAGTAAAAGTTAAAGTTTTATTGCAAGTATGCAGAAAGATATTAAAATTGTCAATGTGAGAAATGCGCGCGTGGAGAAAATTTGTAGATTAGCATTGCGTTTTCCAGTATAATATGAACACGTAGTCGCCATTTTAGGTATGTAAGCAATGGAAAGATTGCCATTGCCCAAAAATTTTTAGCCGAAAGAAGTTTGTCTCCAACTTACTGAGTTTAATTGTAAAAATAATAATAATAATTATTATTATTATTATTATTATTAGTAACGTCATCTTTAGAATTTTGTTAATTAATTGTTTGGGCTTTGCATGATAATTTTATAATGCTTTGGTGTTTACGAGGACTTTTAGAAGCAGCACACCACAACAAAATAAGGCATCTACAACATTTGTTATAAAATGTCATCAAATTGCTTTCCATGACATTTTTAAGTAAAATATCATAATTAATATAAGATATTTTATGAGATGATCTATCCTTTGAAATGTAAGTGTCCCTTTCAGTTGAGCGAATAGATCATCTATCTTCTGAAGAGGGTACTTATTTTCCATGGTAACTTAGTTCAACTTTTAATAGTCTACGCAGAGTCGCATTGAACTGTCCTTCTTCTTCACAGATAGAACGAGTGCACCACGACTCATTAGGCTGTATGAACCCTTTTGCCTCAATTCATCTAGTTGGGTTTTCAATTCGATTAATTCGGCCAGTGCTATTTGATTGGGTGGAATGGCTACTGGGCTTCTTCCTGATAAGAGTTCAATCTTGAACTCAACATTCCTTGTTGGTGGAAGCCTTGGTAGTTCTTCGAAAAATACGTCGGTGTATTCCTTCACCACTTGGATGTTCTCAATAGGAGGCATAGTGTGTGAGCTCTCTTCCTCTGCTAATTTAATGAAGTCAACCTTGTCTCATATACATCCTAATAGGATTGTCATCATGTTCTTAGGTATTTTGTATCGATTCCCCTGGATTGTCGCTAGCTCTCCAATTAGTAATTTTAATGTGACTCTTCGCTAAAAACAGTCTAATTGAGAATCCATTCCTAAGATCACATCGTACTCATGGAATGACATGATGGTTAACTATGTTGTCAGTAGGTTTCCATCCATATGGAGGTCACATTGACAAACATACTTCGAAACTACAATGGCTCCAATGGATGTGGTTATATGTAAAGCAGTTTTTAAGGGTATTATAACTAGTTGCAGTTTGTTCACCAGATCTTTAGATGTAAAAGATTTACTAGCACCAGAATTGAACAACACTTTAACACTAACATTGAATAGTGAGAACATACCCTCTATTGCTGGAGCTAGTTCAGTGACCTTGGCATCCACTGCATATACCCCTGCTTTTTGCGACTGCTGTCGTGGCTGAGGTGTTACTTGGTTCTGGTACTGATTATTTGCCTAAGCCTACGATTAGCAATTTGGGCAATCCTGTGCCTTGTGTCCTTGTTTCTAGCAGTTGAAACATTGCCCTTTCTCGTGGGGCTCCTCCCTCTTTGGGTATGGTTTCTTAGTCGATGGGATTTAATGTATGTTCCCTTAGCTTGACCCGACTTACCCTCTAGTTTGTTGGGCCTGGTTGTACACCTAGTTCTGCTGGTATTGGAGCTTCTTATGAGGCATGTTCTGACCTCCACTATTGTTGCTTGGTTGTAGAGGCATCTTCCCTTTTTCCTTAATATAGGTCTCAATCTCGAGCTCCTTCTCAATGAACTTCGCCTTATCTGAGACATGTTGAAACACCTTCAATTCAAATGGAATGATCACCCTCTTGATGTCTATTCGAAGGTCCTTCATGAATCTACGAGCTTTCTTTTTTTTAGCGGATATATAGTTCAGGTTAAAACATGATAGTTCCAAGAACTTGGCCTCATATTCCGCTACAGTTATGTCCCACTGTACTAAACGCAAAAATTCATTCTCCATTTGTCGTTGAACTGGTATGGAGAATTATTTGTTATAAAACCTTTCTTCAAACTCAGCACATTCCATGTTTGTCGTGTCCACTGTCGAGTCCCTCTTGGTGGAGTCCCATCAGTACTCTACCAATTTGATTAGAAAATGTGTGGCCAGTGCCACTTGTCGGGGCCCTTTAATTTTAGCTACGTCTAGGTCTCTGCTAACTTGGTGGAACCACTTATCAACTTCAACATGTTCTGTCCTCCCATTAATTTTTTTCCTCAAACTTGGGAGTCCTCATCTTTTGAAACTTGTCAAACTCTCTATCTACCTAGTTCTGTGTAATCGATAGTGTTGCCGCCACTCGAGCATCGATGTGATATAACATCTGCCAAGTAAACTCAGTCGTTTGCTTGGTAAAAATCATTACCCCTGCTATCATGGTGTATGGTGGTGGTATAGCTTTCGCAGTCTGGGGAATGGGTTGTTCCACACTCTGATTAGGGGTCGTTTGTGTAACACCCCAACTCCCGTATCTTTAAGCATTGGACATAACCACCATTCTCAACTGCCAGGGTCAGGTTGGTGTTACTTTACAAGTGACACACACTTATTATTCTCTTTTTCAATATCTCGTGCCTTTGTATACAAATTCAAGAATACAAAATTTTCACTTTAATAAAATCAAGGCAAATTAAAAGAGATAAAGAAATTCAAACTATTTTATTCATAATAGAAAAAAAATTGAAAGTACTAAACTTTTAAAAAAAACTAATTATTACAGCGGAAAACTTCAAAATACTTTTCAATAGAAAATATTTAAACTTTGGGCAACATATCCTTAAAAATTCTAAAAATAATAAGGTAGAAACTTTTTACGAATTGTTCATGTTCAACTACTTCATAGGTTTCACGTTCCTGGAAAAAAGAAAGAAAGAAAGGAGTGAGCATATAACCCAGTGGATCCTTTTCAAACAACCATCTTTCATATTCAAACTTACAACACAATCATAATTCAAACACTTGCAATTATTAGGTGTTTCAAACAACAATTTGTTTCAGTCGAGTCTTAGACCAAAAGAACGTTTAATCCTTTGATGTTTTTAACTAAGTAAACAGGGCCCACTCGACATCAACCCGTTACATGTGGTGACTCACAAGGTACTGTGGTACACGACCCTCAAATACTTAGGTCTGAAAACCATATGACCTAACTCATATGAAAAGAACATCCATAGCATCGCCTTGACCACTATGATGGTACGTGGTTATTATCACCATCATCTCCGCTTAACTCTCATATCATGATCTTATACAGTAAATTTTAGAATATGAAATCAACCTAAAATTTAGAATATACATAATCAATTCATGAAACACTCATAAAACATGTATCATACTTCAATTTAAAAGCCTAAGCATGATACTAACATGGCATGGATGATATAATTACTCAAACATGAATCAAAACTGAAAAACTGAAATAAACTTTTAAAATTCTGAAACTGAAATTGAAAATCTTTGATTTTAGTGAAAAACACACAAATAATGAGTATGTTATAAATTTAAATAAAAATAGAAGGGCGTTCTAGAAATCACTTCCACCTTGTGACGCTTTCTTCAGAAATTTCGACAGCAATTCCCCTACGTACTAGTGCCAATGAAGATCACCCAACTTAGTTTTTCAACTCGAGAGAACAACTTCTCATACGCAAGTAAGAGGAAGGAAAGATGGGAAGAGGTGCCAAGAAGAAGGCTTAGAGAAAATATGAGAAAATTTCAACTCTTATTTTTGGAATGAGGGAAGTGAGAGCCTAGGGGGGTTTATATAGGTTTTCAAAGGGAGATAAATAGAAACTTTTGAGTTTTTCTTGGAGTAAAACACTTAAATTCTCTATAATTTTGTATTTCTTAATTTTAAGGAAAAAATACATATTTTTCAAATTTTTCCATAATTTAAAAATCAATTTTTTGTATTTATCGTGAATTTTTTATATTTTCGACTAATTTTTCGATGATTTTCGCATTTTTTTCGTATATCATAATTTTGCTGTTTTTGGTGCCTTGGATCATCCTCGAGACACACACACGAATCTGATCAGAGGGTGGAGATCGGCGCGCGTTGCGTCGTACCGTGCGTCTTCACGATTACGGTTTTGCGACTTTAACTATGGCCGTCCGATCTTCTTCTAGCATCTTCGTCCGTTTGATCTTCGTTATCTTGTGCATTCGGGCGTTGGTGCGAATCGTCTTACGGTCGTCGAATCGCGAGATCGGATTCAGATCTACAATTTGCAATCATTGGATGCGTTTTAAGTTATTTTTATATGATTTTCAGTCGAATTTCATGTTCTATTTTTGGATTTTTGTCCAATCTTAATCCAAATTGACTTTCTAATCTTGTTTTCATAAAAAATTGTACATATGCTTATATTTTTGCTATGATATCCTATGCTATATATTATATTCATATAGTTTCTCTCAAAAATCTGTTAAATTGATTTTATTCCTTATTTGGCTAAACTAGGACTTACCAAATTTTTCATCTGTCAATTTCGTATAATTCTCTAAATAAAAATTCAAATTTCATATAAATTTTTTGAGAAGTTACAGTTTACCTTTAGGTGATTCACCTTCTAAGTGCCATCTGTATGATTTACACGTTAATCAGTCAAGTGGCACAATATTACTTGTGACTTCACACTTTGATGCACATGCTCATGTGACACTAATGTAAGTTCTAAGTTTTTGTGTTTGATTTGGTTTCTAATTAAAGTTATCTAGGTTTTCTTTGAGTTATTCTACGTAGTCACCTACAATATAGCCACGCTTGTCAGTACGCCTTCATTCTTGTGCGATAACTTGGTCCACATTGGGCACAAGATTACTGAGCTTGCAATATGAATATATACTTTAAGATGCTCAATATAGAATGAAATCGTCCAATCAATCATCACGCTAACATAGTGGAACCCTAAGCTTCTACTCTTTCCTCGGGGTTTCAAAGTCCCTTACCAACTTTACCCGTTGGTTAGAACATCCACAAAAGATTACCACTATATCCAACCAATTTTGCAAACATCCTGTCGACTAAGGCCTCCCAAACTCCCACAACTCGGAAGTCCCGTACCAACCGAATGCATGGTCACAAGCTCTTTCAAAGTCGTTAGTCGTTCACTACACAAGGTTTGTTGTTTGCCTGAAATAAGCTTCTTCCACACTCCAAGTTCCCTATGAGTTTTATGCCAAGTAGAGATAGAAAATGTAGGTTCTTCTCAATCCTGGATTCTAACAAGTCAAGGCCAATCAACTTTCTTGTTTTTATCTTATTCCCTAAAAGTTTTATATATCATGACCCACTAGCACGTATTTTCATTCCTTCCTATCTAAAGTTCATACCTATGCATTGAAAAAGTGAAATGCCTACCCCTGTAGGTCATTTGCCTAGTATATCTAATAACTGAGCTTTGATACCAAGCTGCAACAATCCCTTTTTTGGTTGTGTCTAAATGTCACGAAATTATTAAGAGAAAACATTTTAATTTTTTTCTTACACACACACACACACATATGTGTGACAGTGGGAAACCTATTTAAATAGATATGTTAAAAAATTGTTGATTTATTTAAAAACTTGTTTCTCGTCTTTGATGACTTGTTCAAGCTAGTGGGACAACCTTCAGTCAGGGTGGCCAAACTAAGTATGCTTAAAAAATCATACCTTCTTAAAGAAGGATAATCTACTTCTCATTTAATGTTAACTTTACTTGAGACAAGACTTATCCATTATCATCTTAAACTCATAATTTCTATCTCAAAACTGTTAAAATAATTTTCTCTATATTATAGGGTGTTACTATTATCTAAGTTGTTTTCTTATCCTACTAGTTTATTAGTTGTTAAAAACTAATTTTCACATCATCATTAGTATATGAGCATTAATGACAAAAACATAATATAGTAATGGTATGCCCAAAAACATCTCACATCAAGGTTCATTCATTGATCAAATGACCTTTAATAATTATTTTCATGTTCTTGTACATATTAGTGTTTAAGTAACATCATAAGGCACAAAAATAAAGAAAATAAGGATAGTAAGTTTTAGTCCCAGTCCCTTAGTTGGTATATTGATTTCTTGCATTTGAAAAATGGAAATAGTGAGATCTATGAGCCCAGTTGATCATTTTAATTCACAAAAATCTAACAATAGAGCAAACATATTATACAATCAATCACTTTTATACATTAGGCAATACAAATAGTAGATTGTTTTCAATCGGTTGAGATAGGGTGGTCGACCCTAGGGTGATTCTTGTACTTCTGGCCAAGTGAATCCCATAGGAACGTCACTGGCATCCATGCTATGCATCAATATGTTCAGCAGTCTGCAGACTCCAAAGATATGAGAACCACGATCGAGTTTCTTAAGTGTGATCACACACCTATCTCTTAATCAAGACGTTAATGCGAAAACCACCATTGATTGTCTTTAGACCAATTAAGCCCTCCAAGTGTGTTGTTATCTCGTTAAGAGTGATCATGTATTTGATCACTAACATATTCATGCAGATTAAATGATATTACTCTAAAGGATAGATATTTTATACCCTCATGCATATGAGTATAATATATGTGATTCATTTAACCATATCTTTATCATACATGAAATTTATATAGGCATACTCTCATAGACTATACTCATCTAGTAAATTTATATGCATATCATTCCATGCGTGAGCAACATCATATATATGCTCTAAATCTATCATGGTTATGTGCATATGATCATAGCAAACAACATACATTCAAATCATGTTTTCACATAATCAATGCAAATATAAGCATTTAATCATACGATCAATAAAAGGTGCATTACACTACCACCAAGGCCATTTTATATATAATATGCAAGCAAATATGGTCAAAAAATATAATATATATAATATGCAAGCAAATAAAAGGTGCATTCCACACAATTTACATATTGTGCCATGCCCCAAATTTCACACCATATTAGCCTTCATTCACCAGCTATATTTACCATTTATGCCATTCAAATAGCCCTTGCGATCAACTTTAATTACTAATATGTACCCAAATTTACAATTCATGTGTTCCAGTCGACCCACACTAAGAACAAGGTATTTATGTTTGTGCCATTACCACTTGCTTAACCTATACTTTAGGTTATATATATATATATATATATATATATATATATATATATATATATTGTTTGGATCACTGCAAGTGTACATGATCGCAATAATAATACACTCGGTAAATACCGAATTATCGTTCTCTGAGAACGGTTTATGGTTAATATCTTAAATCTCAATCTATTTTTAATCTCAATTTTATTAAGGCTTAAAATCAAATTAAATATTAAAAACTTAAATTAAATTTAAAATCAAATTGAAAGCAAGTGAATATTAAATTAAAAAAATATAAATTAAAATTCTATGATAGTAAATATCATATATTCACTTTTAATATTTATTTCAATTAATCTAAATTTTATTCTTGTAGGTTATAACACAAATAATTAAAACCTTCTCTCGAGGCGCCTTAATCATATCAGTTAAATTGCCTAATACCCCTCCCAAGGCGTATAGTCAATAAACTAATGTATTAAAAATATTAATCACGTGCAACCTCCTACAAAATTAACAACCTCCCGGTCAATTAATTCATATAGGTCTACATTCTGATTATCCAATTATTGAACCTCTCTCCCGAGTTAATTAAATAATCTAAAATCAATTTGTAGTTGATCAATTAATAAAAAGCATTAAGAATACAAAATATAAAACAATACCTTAAAATAGATTAATCAAAATAAAAATCAAAAGTTTCTACAATATAAATTACATCCTAGAAATAAAAATACTTAGACGAACATATTTAAGAAAGTGTCAAACAAAGAATTAAATAAAATAAAGATCATACTAGACTAGGCTTTGATCTTATTCTTCAATAATCTTCTTCAATTCTATTATTTATTTTTCTTCTCTCTAGTCGTCAATAATTGCTTCAAAACTAGAATAATAAATCTTGAATTGAATGAATTCAAATTTATGTATTGACTTCTTTATATATGAATTTTAGACTCCTTATTAGACTATAACTCTAAATTGTAATCAAGACCCAATCAAAAAATCACGTATTGCGTTATAATTTGTATTTTGTTTTGGCTTCTAATCTTGCCCTTGCTTCTTCTTCGTATTTACACTCCTTGCCTACCAAATTTATGCAACTTTAATTCATGTGTTGTGTTCCAATTATTCTAAACTTGCAAAATAATTAAAAATCCTTCATTGGACATTAAATTAAAAATATAAATAAATATATAAGAAAAAATTATATTAAAATACTCTAAATGCATAAATAACATGTAATATGAATACAATTGATCATGCATCTAATTATGATTATGAGTAATTATATCATATTTTCTATCTAAACTCATGCAAAACATATGTAAAATATATATAATAATATTAGTATGCAATGCAACTAACATATATATATATCTCATAGAGTTCAATTCCCGTTCGCAACCCATGACCACTATGAGCCCGAAGCTTCCTTCGTAACTCTCAGAACTTCTTCGTAGTGGCTCCGTTCCATGCTTCATTTCATAGGAAACCTCAAAGTGGCTCTATTTTATTATATTTCATCCATATCGCAATTCCGTATTTCATTCATTTAATATCCCTTTGGTGTCATTAACATAAGAGACGTCGTTTCTAGCCTATCTCTTTATATTTCTATATATATATATATATATATATATATATATTCTTGCACTAAAATTCTTATGTTATTATATCTGTTGCTTACTTTATGTGCACACTTTTAAATAGATAAAGAGATGCAAAAATGCATTCTTTATATGATGAATGAATATTATGCAACATAAATAAACCCTAGACATAAAGCA
>JAJIYU010014702.1:0-13203 GCA_030144865.1 Tinospora cordifolia
TGACTCGAATAAGCTCAGTAATCATAAAACTAATTTCTTGCTCATATAAAATATTTTTACGGCAGAAAATAACTCAAATAGGCTTTTAAATCATATTTTCTGTAATTTTTTATTATTTTTTATTAAAAACTCCATTGCTCAATCGTTCACCAAAATTCCAATTGATATCCAAAATTCATAATTTTGGTGTCAATGGGTCCGTATTTTCATTCTCTACATTTCTATAGGTCTCAATCAGAATTTTATTTGGGTTTAACATACCCAAATGCCTATCCAAAGGTTATAAAATTTTAGATATTTATTTTAAAATCCACATGATAAACGAACAAAATCTAACCACATATATGGGATCTACTTATCGCCAGGAGTGTTTTGATATAATTTTTGTTGAGTTTCACTCACTGTAGGGAAACACCCAATTTTTGGGTACTGCTATAAAAAATCAATTTTTCTCAAAATTACACTGAGAGGATTGTAGTACTCGGCTTATATAGCATTTTTGTAACTAGAATTTGAAGAAATAGCTTACCTGCGCAACGAATTTGACGAAAATCCGGATTTCCCCTTTTGTTTTCTCTTTCGTTTGGCTTTTGTATTTTTTTTCCCGTGCATATGAAAAGATGAAGAAATGAGGGAATGGGCAACCGATGCTTTATATATATATATATATATATATATATATACATGCCAATTTATCAAAATGTCCTTGATAACTTATCAAAATTACAAAACTGTCATGGCTTCATTTATTAAATAACTTTCAAAACCATCTTATCATTCCTTTTACAAATCAAATTCCACCACCCCATATATTAATCACATAAAATTGCTCCATTCACAATTTATATGTTTTTTTTTCCATTAAGCTAGTGCAATGTAATACAATACCTTAGCTCATCCATATATATATATAATTTCATTTGTTTTCCTAACCCACTTAATCATCCAAATCATATATATATATATATATATATACCCCTTTATTTAATTTAAATAACTCAATGTAATTAATTTCTACCCATTAATTTATTTTAATTAATTTGTACATATAATGTATATTTTTACACATGTATATAATTAACAATTACCTATACGCATATTCATACTCATTTATTTCTGTTTAAATTAATTTACGTGTCTAATTAAAATACGAAATATTACAAAATTAATTTACGTGTCTAATTAAAATACGAAGTATTACAATAATCATCCGATATTTATCAATACATCTCTAAAATGTAAGCCAGATAAAATTACTCAACCCCACCATAATCTAACCAAATTTTTTATCCTACCTCATCTCCTGTATGTCACAAAATTAATACAAGTTTTTATCTTCTGGCACGAATGATTCAGTGAACTTGTAGTTAAGTATCAATCAACGTAACTTCAATCAGAACAGATCTAAGAAGATTTCAACTATTCGGTGACAATCTATTAGGTTAAATGAGAGCTGTTCATCTAGAAATGAAGATGATCAAAACGTTAAATCCTCTTCAATGCATTTGTTTCCAACAGGAATTGTTTCCAACGGAAGCAATGCCAGATAATAACTCAAAAACCAACTTCTACTCTGTTGTCTTCAAGCCAAAGCTGCAAACATACCAAGATCCTTCAATAGAATCAGGTGAAAAAAAAAAACACAAGAAGTTTTAATTTGATGAAAATCCTCTGTTGCCGCTTCTCTAACAAAAACACAAACTGGGTGAGTTCGCCTTATTGACAATTTGGAAAAAAAATTGTCTCCTTGTTCGTCCAAAGAAAGGGGGGAAGAAAAGGAAAAAGAAGAAAAGAAAAAGAGAAAGAAAACAAAATGGGGAGAGGTGATTTGACAAACGTGACTCTTCCCAGTAGCTTTAACATCCGATTCCTAAAAGTGCGTAATCTCTCATCTATAATTTAAGGCAACTCCATTTGCTAGGGTTTTCTCTACCGGCGCCCTGCAGCTTTTCTAGCAGGTGGAGCAGAGTCCTCATCATCCGACTGAATGTCCCCATATTGCCACATCCTCAACCTTGCATTCTTTGCTTTTTCCTGGAATTCTTCCAATTGATCAAGAGCAGACTTCCTTTCCTTGTTGTCCCACCTCTTCCTTCTCTCTAGCCTTGCAAGTCCTTCCTGCAGGAAAAAAAAAAAAAAAAATTATTTCAGTTGAACAACCATAGATTCAAGTCCTGTCTCAAATAGAGAAACTTCAAAAATAAAGGTTGTACTAATCATTCAAATAAATACAACTTGACTTAAATTGAGTTCTTATCAAACAAAAGAAACAGTCAAAAACAGCGTGCAAACCTCTAGCATAGCCGCATTGACGCTTAAACCAGCTTCCACATCAACTAGAGTCACAATAAGAACAGTACCAGTGCCCTGCCCTTTTACTTTCCCTCCAGAGGTATCCCTTTCTTCAACCATAGCCCTAAGCTCTCTGGAACTGTTTAGTGTGTACTCACTAAGATATTCGGCTGCTTCTTGACCAAAATCTTCCTCCACGTCTGGGATCTTAATATATGCAAGGCTACACAACTGGGCAAGGCCAGGTGCAGCAGATACAGAACCGAGAGGCCGCAAGGAACTGTAAGGAACAACTTCTTGGTTTCCATAGTCAATGTAGAAGACTTCAAACAAATCTTTAGTTGATTCCACAGCTCCTCGTGGTGTATTTACAATCTTGACATGTTTAAAAAGCACAAAAACAAAATTAATAAATTAAAAAGTCAAAGTAAAGTTTGAATAATCAAAATATACATGAAACATGTTTATAGTGGGGTGGGTTACGGGCAAACAGCAACAGAACTAAAGCTTAAAGAAATATTTCTATGTCCTTCCAAGAGTGGAACCAGCATCCAATGACAATTTACACCTGCTACAGTACTACTACACCCTTGGCTTGAATGTAAGCAAATCAGATTGTCGTAGATTATTGGCCCAAAAAAATAAACAAAATAAAATATAAAAGCACTTCTAGAGCAGACGAAAAATACAGTTTGAATTTAATATTATAACTAAACCAGTTTATTGACATCTTAATAAAATAAACACATTGTCTCTACCCAAAAACGATGCAATCCCATGTCTTCTTGTCATAAGTCTTTTGATACAGGCCAGACAAAAGTACTGAAAATGTCTTCTAATTAGTCTCAAGGGGTGGCCTACTTTCTTTTTTGGATTGTTTCCAGAATCTAATTATTGAATCAATCAAATACTAATTTGTTGCTTTCAGTTCATTGATCTTTTTGTTGTTTGGTATTACACCGAAGAACTATTTTCAAGGATAGAACTTGATAGGTTCAATATATCTAAAAATAGCATGATCTCTTCTTCTTCCTCTTTCTAATGTAAGTCTATCTCAAGTAGTTTTGTTTCTGGACCCCGGCCAGCCAAAAATGCTGAAAAAAACCAGATATTCCACGGCAAACAACCTGAACCTGACTTTAGATTTTTATAAAAAATCTTCATTCGTGGATCTAAGCTAACAAAAGCATTATCTGTTCCTTATAATGCATTACTTTCTTTTTCTTCCACTACCAAGACATGAAACAGACAAATACCAAATCAAATGCAGCATTATAAGCATTATCATAAAAGATGGAGTATCCGGCACCGCAATTTCAATAACATTACGATCCCTATACAGAGCTCGCATCCCAATTTCAATAACATCAAATACACAAGGCACTGACAGAAAACATAAGAAACTAGCCACTTTTCTGTTAATTGTGTACACAAACAAATCACACTGAGGACTCCACTATTCATTAAGAACCTGATCACAAACAAAATAACTATGGTGGCACGTTTTCGAGACCTAAATCACTAAGTGCTCAATCACCTCATACAGAAGGACCATTTCAGTATTCTGAGGTGAAGGCAGCAACATTGTGACTGACCAATAGGATGATTCAGCTAAAGCTCATGAGCTTAGTAGTGGACACTAAATATATGTAGATATATCCAAAAATAATGCAAGGTCCAACAATGATGGCAAACCCCAAAATGATGGGAGTTAGGGCACAAGGACAAAAGACCAAAAACCACCCACAGTGTGCAGCCACCATTCAACTAATGGTTCAATTAGATGTCTACCACAAGAGGCTTTAAAGATCATGTCCATACTCAAAATAATCTACAATGGCACTTCCCTCTCAAAGCAATAAGGATAAATCGGCAATGAGCATATAGTAGTGTCTTACCATAGCTCGATTCCAGGAATTATCTGCACTGAATTGAGCAAGGACAATATCACCCCTCTTAGGATTGAAAGCACCAACAACAGGAGCCTCTTGGAGACTCAATGAAGCAAGCTGCTGCTGGATAGCAGCCACTTTCTGATCTCCAACTGTTTGGACATAAAATTTACCACCACCCAGTACTTCTGTCACAACAACCTGAAGGAGAAACAGCAGCAAAACAAGTCAACTTCTCTACAGTGCGTCCAGACAATGGTACATATGTAAAACAGAATGTTTTCACCACACACCTTTAGAACTTCTTTCTGACGGCTGCTTTCAACATCTGAACCATTGACAACTTCTTGCCCTTCAACATAGTTCTCCCATATCTGCACAAAGAGAAACATAAAAAGAAGATTCAAGGATGAATTTCAGCCAGGGTGATAACTAAGTGTTACATACTTTCAGTCTCTGCTGTTTGGCAGATTGCTCAGCCTGAGCTAGAAGGTGAGCATCAGCCATTCTATCAGCACCAAAGGCAGTTTGTAGCTTTGCCAAGCCAGCTTCCAAAAGCGTCACAGCCACATTGGTCTTTGACTCCCATAAAGATCCCAAGAAAGTTCCAGTTCTGTCGACAGTTTCTACTTCAATCTGTACAATGAATGATTATTAGAACAGTCAAAGCAAATGCAAAATCAGAGGTTAAGTGCATAGCACTACCTCGACATCCCTCTGTAGTATCTTCCTTCTCATCAATGCAATTGCTTCATCTGAATAAGGCTCATCTCGACCAGGACATCTGACTCCCGAGAATGAAAAGGCAATGCTGCACGTTTCCTTGGGAATCAGTAATTTAAACCTATGACCACTGAGAACATATTCCACAACGGCAGGCAATCTCCTACTCCTTTGTAGAAAAGGTAAGAAATCTTTCGCTTTCTTTGCTGATGCCTGAAAATGAAAGTTTTCAAAATTAACTTTTCAGTAAAATTTTCTCTTCTATCGAAGAAAAAAAGAATTCCAAAAAAGAGAACTCATCACTAACTGTTAAGAGGTCTGTTATGTGCAACACTGGGGGATCCTTTGCAGAATGAATTCCTTTCCTCCCAGCAACAGCACGGGATTCAGCCGCTAGGAGTGCATCATAGTAATTTGAACGTTCTTCAAAATCACGATGTCTTATAACACTACCAAAGCCACGGGCAATCACCAGCTCAGCAACATTTACCCCTGGTGTTTGGTTACCCACAGTTGGACTAGGAGATGCCTCATCACCCTCAACTTTAGAAGGAGAAACCAAAAAGACTGACCCAAAATCCATGATCCTTGAATCAGCAGAGCCAGCAGCAGGCACAGGCCCATCAGCCAACCCAACTTTTCTAGAATATTCCATTGAAACATTGACCTGAAAAGAAAATGTGAAATAATTAAGTTTAAGTGTAAACCATCAAAAACAGATAGATGTATAGAGAATGAATCACAAAGAAAAGGGCATGCCTGACGACCAATAAGACGGGTTCGTAAGAACTCCCTTGCTTCGCGAGCATAAGGAGCAGGTTTTTCATCTCTACGAGGGTTTCCTATCTTAGGACACCTAATACTTGAGAGATTCACACGGCGCTCTGCTTGTGGACTACCATAAGGGACAGCATCATCAGCAACAATGATGCAATCACCACTAACAACTTCCACAACCTGGAAAAGACAGATAGAATGCGATGAATAGATTTAGAAGATAAAGATGTCGTTTTAAAAGATCATTGCTTGTAAAATACCACTTTACCTTTCCTGTGAATTTCTGATCATGAATTGCCTTTGAGTTTGTTTGCGGTGGTACATAGTTTGTCCAAATCCTCAGACGGTCCTTCTTTGCTTGAAGTTCAGCATTCTTTAGCCGCCTCTTTGCGTCCTCCTCCATCATATTTGCACTCCATTCTAGATATTTAGCAAGACCCTGCATACATACAGCACCATATATTGTAGATGCTCCATGGAAATGTACTCAGGACAAGAGATCATAGAACTGTATTAAATTAAGTCATTGTGAACAAACATAAGATAAACAATCAGAGAAGTAACAATAAATTTTGGCAAGGTTAAAATGCTTGAATACCAAGAAATTGACGGAACACTGCAAAACTATTTAAGTAAGTTCTGAACGTTTTAAAGTTAAATGAGGATAAATGACCAAAAATCAGAAACTGAAAGTAGCAAAAATATAATTCAAAATAATCCTTAGATCCTAGATCCTTTCATAGCCTGCAGTCAATCTTGACCATTTGTCGTTAGAAGTAAACATACATTTTGTACTAGCTCCAGTGCCAGGTCCTTGGCTGAATCACCATCTGGATAGTATACTGAACCAACTAGATTGCTGTACTTGTCTACACCCTCCAGAACAATACGAACCTGCATGTTCCAGCATAAAGGTTAGACCATATGCTTTACTTAAGAAGCAAAATACACAATTGAAAAAAGTATTCCTCTCACATCTCTATTTAAAACACGGATCTCAGTGAAGTGTTTGGCTTCACGACCAAATGGATCAGGGGCTACTTCAGTGGAGGAAGCTGTGGAGGCTGCTAGTCTCTGAGCGGATGTTAAGGGGGCTCGAGGTTCTGCAGAAGCTTCTCCATTTGTTTCTTCAGAAGTTACTTCAGATTCAACCACGGTCTCTGCCACTGCCCTTCTTCCCATGGATGGAGCCTAATAAAATGTATAGGATTACGCAAATATGAAGAGGAAAGCTGGGACAAGATAAATGAACTTAGTTAAGTAGTTGTGTTACCTGGATTCCAGCTACGAAAACTTGAACAAACTGAAAATCCGGGAGCAAGTAGACTCGAATGGTACTCCCATCACGAACCTGCTCAACAATCCCTTGCATGGGCGTGCCCTTGTTTGCAGCTAGTAGGCCCATTGCATCCAGATTACTGGGATCTCCTATGGCAGAAGGTGGCAAGTTCCTGATGGATTTCTCAGAAGCACCAGGTACCTGCAGTAGAAATAGAATGGCCGTGGACCAGATTTAAGGACACCGTACTAGGCACATGGATTCACACAATTCCCTTTCTAGTTGCCAGTGTGTCAGAATAAAAAATGAACTCCTTCATTGATCTAATCAAGTTGGTAAGAAATGAACATGAGCAGTGCAGATGAGCCCCTGGTTAACTAACAGAAATGTTTTATTTTTCAGAGGATCATCTAAGTGAAAGTCCAATGAAAAACCATTCCCCTTGAGAATGAAAATCTAGATTCACTCAACAGACCAATGCAAGGCAGCAAGCCTATGTTTATTGTGCTGTCGTTGCATAATAACATGAAGAAAATGATGACTAACCTTACTCCAACGGCCTAAACCTTGCTGCTTAGCTTGTTCTTCAAGACGCTGTAGTTCAGCCAAGAAAGGACTCACTTCTCCTTTCTGCTGACCCTGTTCCCTAACCTGGATGAATGAATTTAATTCAGCCAAAATTTAACTAAAGTCTAGTAAGCACTAAAAGACAGAAATATTGATAGTTAATACTAAGTCAGTGACGGTGGAGAAGAATATAGTTTAAGACCTTTGCCCAGCCTTCTGAGACAACCAGCAAAGCAACATTCTTATCACCAAGGAAAACAGAGCCAAACTCCCGGCCAATGGATGGTACAGTATAATCTACTCTAAAAGTGACCTCCTACAAAATCCAAAGCAAATCAAAAGAATCAAAAGCAAAAAAGATCACATTATAGAAAAACAAAGAAAAAACACAAACTTTAATCACAAAGTTGAGCAAAAATACCTTTCCTATGCACAACTTCCTCAAGTACTCTCTGCTGTCCCATGCAAAGGGTTCATCAATACCACCTCTTCGGGCCTGCAGCATGTTCAAACGTTACATCCGCAACAAGCATTGATAAAAACAACTTTTGTATTGGAAAAGAAAAATCTAGGGAAAAAGATCGAACTTTAGCTAAGACTGCATCTTTTAAAATAAATAAATAAAAGAAGAACAAGAACAAGAACAAGACCTATCCAAAGTGCTTGGATTCACCATGAGGAATTTTTCAATTTTCACCATGCCTTTCCCATTGAATCACAAGCATCCATGAATTATTTTGTTATAGTTTAGAAGGCCAGAGATGAAAATAAAGCACATGTAACAGTAGCTTTAGCTATGAAGAGTAACGCATGGCTAGAGACAAGACTTAAAAGGAAAAAATCATGCGGTTCTCTCCATGTATGGAAAAGTAAAATAACACTAAAGAAGAAAACAAGCAAACTATGGTCCAATCTTTAGATGCACGCACGATTCAAACAAATGATATTAACATACAAGAATTAAGTGTGCTAATTTCACCCCAACAATTGGGAAATAACAAAAAGAAGATAAAGGGTAAAAGGGACAAAAGATAAGAAGTTTTCTTCTAATTAAATTTAGTTTGAAGTTATTTTGGTGCATTATAAGTTGATAGTTCTTAACAATACCAAATATCATCTTTCTAAAAACAAAATCCAAAGAGTTAAGGTTGGTATTGAAAAAGTAAGGAAATAATGACTTTTCCAGTGCTTAATTTCATGCTCTCACCACCCAACATTATTGTCCCAAGAAAATTTTCTCAAATGAAGCAAATAATTCCCCCTTTTTCATATCATGCAGCCACAATCTCACCATCTACTTCTATCTTCATAAGGTAGGTTAATAAATTTTTCCCAAAGAGAAAGAAACAAAAAATGATAGGAGAGGAGACAATTACCATGAGAATGAATGAAGTAATTCAATCTTGATTCTAAAATGTCTTATTGCTTCTGACAACAATGGAAACGAGTATGCCAAAAGCCTCTTTACAACTATGAAACTACAAGTTTCCAAAGTCCTACTAAAAGGCAAAATGCAAAGTCAATGCTACCCAAACACCTTGTGTATAAGGTTTAACAACTTTGAATTTTAGTACAAGTAGTTAAGTTATATATGGATTATTCTTCAGATTAAAAGACGCTGCAATCAAGAGAATAAAGACACCATCTATAGTCTTGTGGACACCAGAATTAACCGATTACAATTGATAACAAGCTAAGATAGTCAATGGAAGCAAGTAGTATAGCGCCAATAGTTTGTGCCTACCAGCCTTGGGGCAATAAGAGATGATAATGTGATAGTTTTTTCGGGAGGAATATCTGCCTTTGTGAGTGCCATTATCACCAAGCAGTCCCCAGAAGGCACAGCTTTCACTCGCCCTCTCAACCATCCTGATGCAGCAGCTGTTGACGCCATATCAACAGCAAAAATCTGCAGTAAAGAATCAAATGAATTTAATAAGAAGAGAAAAAAATTAAGTTTTATACTTGATCACTGGTACTTCAAAAAGAAGAGAGCATCAGCATCCATGCAAGGGAGGGTGAAACACAGAGAAATAAAGCAGAAATTAAGATCTAAAACTCTGATCGTAGCAGATCTATGATATTTGACATGGAAAATTCATTCACAGCCTTCGAAATCATTTTTTTCATTCTCAATATATAACTTCACAACAGTTGTCTAACTTTAATCTAACACACCGGATAACAGTGAAAACAACAACAATACCGATTAGAAAAAGAACACCGTAAGATACGATTCTCAGATCCGCAGAAAACGACTCCGCAACAAATAACTTTGCAAAGAAATTAAAAAGTCAAAAAGAAATCTAAAAGAGAGACAAGAGAAAGAAGAAGGAGAAGCTTGGCGTACCCGTCCCCGTTCTTGTCAAAAAAAAAAAATACATATATATATATATATATATGAAATTCTCTGCGGAAAACGATCAAACTAGGAAAAGAAAACGTATATACGATATAACTGAGCAGATCTACAAGCAGAATGAGAACAAAATAATCAAAATCAGAAAAAAGGAACACGATTTGCTGCCTAAAACATACAAGATACAGAATGATACACAATCGCAACAGAATACCCAAAAAATCAAAACTTTGTAGCAAACGAAGCAGATCTGAAACTCTTCAACTATAGGATACAGAAGCCGAGGTTAGACAGCGACTTACAAAGATCGGCAGAGAAGCGAGAACTGACTTTGGTAAACCGAAAGGCTTGAACAGAATCTGAGAGAGATTTCGATCTCCTCTTCTTCCCCGAAATGAAGAGGAGATGGTTTATATAGTATACACAACTAGAACGAAGCTCTTAAAACCGAGAGAGAGAGAGAGAGAGAGAGAGAGAGAGAGACCAAAGCTGGAGCATAAAAGAAAAGAGAAAAACAAATAAATTGTAATAATAGGATTTTACCGAGCAGTTGAAAAAATTAAAAATTCCAGACACCCTCTAAGGTTAAATTACGAAACGCCCAATTCTATAGTGAGATCGAATTGATTAGATAGATTTTCCTTCTATTCCATTTATGTATAAGCTGGAGGCAAAGGACTGGATGAGGACAAAGCAAAGCACGCAGGTTATAGAACCACGGATTTTCTGCTAAATTTTGCAATTAATCGGCGGAGAAACTTATGAACGCGTTATTTATAGCCAGCCACTCGGCTTGCAGTGCACTTCCCTAAATTGCATGGATTTTTTCCATTTTTGTTTCTTTTTTGCCTAAACTGAGCGAAAAAGGGCGTGAATCCAACCCTTCTGCCTCCGTAAACGTATTTGCTTTTTTTATTTATTATTTACCATGCTCAATTCTAAATCTACATGTAGAATATATTGTCATTGAGTTTTCATTTTTCAGTTAAAATAGATTGAATATATATCTAACCAAATCGAATTGAATGGAAGTTATTGATTTAATCGAGTTAGCTTGGTGTTTTCTTCTGAGTTGGAATAAAATTGGATTTGATCATGAGCTAGAAACCTGAAAATTGCTCCAACGTCACTCAAACTGTATAATAACCATAAATCGTCTAAAAACACTTGTTCTTGTTCTCTTTCTACGTGCAGATTGAAGTTGGGAAATAATTCAAACTCATCAAATTTTTGTGATATAAATAACACTTTAAACTCTCTTCAATTTATTTTTGTAATTATTACGTAACTCTTTCAAAACTATTTAATATTTTTTTTTTAATTTATGTCTGTTATATTTTAATGTGGTGGTAAATAAATGTGATTTGCATATTGGCACTAAGCAAGAATTTGTACCTTTTACGACAAATTTGATGTTTTCAATATCCTAATTCTTTTAAAATTATTTTTTTACGTAAAAGATAAATATCTTGTTATAAAATAAATAAAAGCTATAATTAAAATCTTTAAAATTAAAGTCATAATATCTTTTAAGAATACTCTGTTTTGGAAAGTACTTTTATTATTAAAAAAAACATATATTTATTTAAAGGTAATTATTATTTCTGATTAGAAACAATTACTTTTATTACGAAAGAACATATATAAAACTATTATTATTTAAAAAAAAAAAAAAAAGAGGCAAGTGGAATTACTATTGATGTGACAAGGTTTGGGCTATATAGTAACAAGTGTCATGATTTAAACGAGAAGATCTTGGCCTTGATTAGAAGTGGGTTTTTTTCTTTAGGAGAAAAATACATCTCTCATTCATACACCGGTTTTTGGCATGATTATTGTAAAAAAAGAAATATTATTATTTTTGAAATATCTAATGTGGAGAAGATATACCTCATACACCCAATATTTTACGGTATTTGTTCACATATCTAAATTTTTGAAAAAGATTTTTATTTAAATACACGTAAAAAGTATCTTTTTCAAAAGATGATTTCAGTATAAATATCCTCTCAAAAACCTCTAAAATTGTCAAATCTCATTTTTAATGCCCCAATTAATTTTTTTATCCCCCTTTCGGAACTTGAAGTTCATTTTGAAATAGTTTAATGAACTTCAAGTTCTAAAAGAAGGGATCAAAAATTAGTTGAGGTGTTAAAAATGATATTTGACAATTCCAAAGGTTTTAGAAAAAATATTTAGATATGTTCATGTGTTGGACTAAAAAATAAAATAATAAAAATAAATTCAATTATATTTGTTGTGTAGCACTAAAAAGATGTTCTCAGTGTATTTTTTATTTACACTGAAAGTATCAATGAATATCGAACTTGAAGTCGTCTTTTCAAAAGACATTTTCAATATAATTTTGATTTACACTAAAAGTGTACAAGTATTTAAATACAAAAAGTTTCGACAGTTTGTGTACATGAACAAATATTGTACAATGTTGAGTATATGAAATATATTTTCTCCATTTAGAGTACTTTGATTTTCTTTTTTATTGCAATAATCATGTCCAAAACCCTCTCGTAGGCTTGTTTTGATGGTACGCTATGCATTTGCAAACTTAATAACTCAAGTTCAGGTAAGACTAAATTTTAGGTTGTGTGATAAACAACATTTTGGGTATAATGGAACAAGCCAAAATTTGTTTCAAGAAAGTTGATATCTAAAACAGAGTGTTGTGAATAACTAGGATACAAAATTAATTACAAGGAGAATATTAGCCCTGTTGGATTCACTTAGAAACATAATATTTGTGGTAAATTAATGTATGCGGTAAAATGAAACAAATTTACACAGAAATAATGTTTTGATTGGCCTAGAGTTTTTAGAATAGTTTGTTGATTTGTGTGAATGAGATACTCAAAGCCAAAGCTGATTTCATTTCTTGATGTGAATACGATTTGTTCTATTTGAGAACTCGAAAATATCATAACTTCTTTTGTTCAACAAGTTGAATATATATATCACTTGCTAAAAAGACATGTTTGTGACACCCCGTTCCCTGCCATTCTGTCAAACTTAGGGCATCCCCAATGCTGGGACATTAAGCGCCTACGTGGCGCTCAATGTCCCAGCTTGGCATCAGACGCCCATTGCTGGGCGTCTGACGCCAATAACAGTCACCAAGCGCTCGGTGAAGACCAAGCGCTTGGTGACTTTTTTTTTTTTAATTCTTTTTTTTTAGTAAAAGGCGCTGTAGCCTGCAGCGCCCAGCAGGCTGTAGCCCCAATATATATATATATATATATATATATATATATATATATATATATATATATATATATATATATATATATATATATATATAT